>JANFOE010002324.1:0-35000 GCA_025667525.1 Glebionis coronaria
GTTGATTAGTTTAGCGCTTCAAAAGACATAACGCTAGTAAGATCATATTTCGAACACCTAATGTTCATGTTTTTTTCTTTTATTCATATAAGTATGCTATTATTGATCTAAGTATGATATATTGGGAGTGTGATTTATAATAAGATAGATACAAAACGTGTTTAAAAAAAGTTGCATACAATGTGTTTGATAAAATGTTTCAACTAGACTTTATAATTGTAATGCGATAAATTATTATTCTGATGCAATTATTCAAATGTTGGTGTAGTTCTATTTCATATTTTGTGTAGTAGGTTTTTATTTTAAATGTGATGTAGTAGTCTAGTTAGTTTAGTTGTCAGATGCACTATATTTTGTAGTATAAAGATGTTCAGGTTCCGTGTATAAGGATTTATTATGTTAAGTTAGGTTGCGTTATGAGCTTAAATGTGTTTCAATGCTTGGTTGTTCGTGCGATGCATGTGAATATGAGCAATGATGCAGTAGGTGGTTAGTTATCGTGTATAAGGTCGAATTAGATAAAGCATAGGTTGTGTTATGTTCTCAGATGAGAATGTATGGGTGGTTGTTTTTTGATGCACTTTAAATTGAAATTTGATGCGTAGATGTCCATAGAATTATGTTAAGTTTAAGTTATTTTTTGTGCAATAATGTGTTTTTATGGTTGGTTGTTTTGATGCACTTAACTTAGAATTGTGATGCAGTTGCTGGTCAGTTATACTATGTATGGTTAAATTAGGTTAAGTGTAGGTTACCTTCTGTGACTAAATGTGTTTGTATCTTTGGTTGTTTTTTTAATGCACTTGTAATGCATTTGGTGTAAAGAAGTGATGCAACAAGGAATTTTCTGTGACGTATAAGTCTTGGTTAGGGTTAGACACAGAGCGTCTTAATTGGTTGTGTTTTTGTTTTATTGATGTAGTTGATTTTTTGAAGTGATGTAGTAGGAACTTGGGTGTGGAGTATAAGTCTAGGTTATGCGCATAGTAGTTTAGTTGTCGAATTGTTTGTGTGGGATTAATTTAGTGGTATAGTGAAATTATCCAGTAGAGGCTTCTTTGTGGCTTATGAGTGTTGCTTAGTTTACGCGCAAGGCGTCTTAGTTATCAAAAAAAATCGTCTTAGTGTTTTGATGCTATTAATGCATCTGGTTTAATAAACTGATGCATTAAGGATTCTGTATAAGGCTATACTAGGCTAAATGCACAGTGTTTTACCCATCGCAAGTCTTTGCACGTGCTTATATATTGATGTAGTAAATTCTTATTGTTATATAAGATTCTATTAGGGGACACACGTGCTGTTTTACATGTTGAATGTTTTATATGTATTTGAATTTGAAGTGCAGTTGGCTTTATATATTGATGCAGAAAGTCTTATTTATATTTTACACATCGAAAGATGTTTTTATGTGTGTTTGAATATATAATGCAGTTGGCTTTATATAATGATGTAGTAAATTCTTATTTGTGGTATATAATGTTTGTTTAGGTGGCGTCTATAGTGTTTTACATGTCGAAATACGTCTTTATATATATTTGAATGTTTAATGTAGTTCTTTATATGTTGATGTAGTAAATTATATTTGTTATATAAGATTTTATTATGGGGACACACATGGTGTTTTACATGTTAGATGCTTTTATATGTATTGGAATGTGTAATGCAGTTGGCTTAATATATTGACGCAGTAAGTCTGATTTGTATTTCACATATCAAAATATGTGTTTATGTGTGTTTGAATATATAATGCAATTGGCTTTATATAATGATGCAATAAACTATTATTTGTGGTATATATTGTTTGTTTAGGTGGCCCCTATTGTGTTTTACTTGTCAAAATACGCCTTTATATATATTTGAATGTGTAATGCAGTCTGTTTTATATATTGATGTAGTAAATTTTATTTGCTATATAAGATTCTATTAGGGGACACACATGGTGTTTTACATGTTGAATGTTTTTATATGTATGGAAATGTGTAATGCAGTTGGCTATATATATTGATGCACTAGCCAGTAAGTCTTATTCGATTAGGTTATGCATAGGGTGTATTGCGTGTCGAAAAGTGTCCCTATTTGTAATTATATTCATAATATAGTTGGTATAAATTAGCATTGTAGTAGATGTTTTATAATGGATTTTTTTGATCGTGTTACAGGTACAAATGATGAAGAACAGTTAGACAAAAAACAACATGCAATTAGTAGACCCGAATAAACCAAAAAGTAAGAGTAAAAAAGAAAAGAAAATTTTGGTTGATGAAACTACTGCAACAAAAAAGAATAATATGGGTGAAAGAGTTGTTGATGAGGAGTATACTAAAAGGAGGATTTCATCAAAGGGTTACCGAACGCGTATCAAGGATTCTCAAATGATACTTTTGGATTTCTAAAAAATAATGTTTTATTACTTTTGAATGCACAATGCACCTAATATATCTCAATGTTTCATGTATTAATTACATTTATAACTGAATTATATATGAATCTATAATAGCACTTGGATGTTCTTTTTTAATGTCTCAAAATTTAGTGTTATAATTGTACTGTGTCACAATGTATCAATCAACTGCATCACAATGTTTTTTACTGCATCATTATGTTAATTTACTGCATCACAATGTTAATCTACTACATATTGTTGTTTTCGAATTTTATCTTACTTGTGCATCAAAATAATATATATAGTACTGCATCAAAATGTATATTTTACGAGCATCATAACATACCAAAGAAAGAATACAGTAAAATAACTATCATTAAGTAAACCAAAAGATACTGATTATATTCCAGAATCACTAAAATAATATTGTATTGATGTTTTGTAATAATTGCTATACATCTTAGAATCGAAAATATGTCTAGTACATGACCATTTCTATGAATCATGAAAACTTGTCAAAAGAATCTTCATCGTAAGCTCTTTTGCGGGGAAATTCTCTCAGGTCTACGGTTTTTGGCACATGTTGTTGCTTTTGTTGATGCCAATCCCTCTAAACTATGGCCTTTGGATCCACTTTCCAATACTTAATACCAAGCTCGGTGCAAGTTTGTTGCAAGCTCGTTGGAAGTCTGCTGCAAGCTCGCTGCAAGCCTGCTGCTAACCTGCTACAAGCTCGTTCAAACCTACTGCATCAATATTGTAATACAACTGCATCAAGCAACATAAACCAACAATGTGCCTATCCATCTCGAGCTTGTCGAATCAACTATATCAATGTCTTGAATCAACTGCACCAATCGAATACTGTACTCACATGCAAATTCAACTACATCAGGCAACATCAACCAAAATAAAAGAGTGTGCCTATCTGTCTCGAGCTTCTCAAATCAACTGCATCATTGTTCTGAATCAACTGTATTAGTGAGAAAAACAAAACAAACATAATACGGAATATAACATACATATACATCATGTTCCAATATGCTCAATACAGTAGCATTAATTTGAAAACAACTGCATCAATATTATAAGACAACTTCATCGAGCAACATAAACCAACTGAAAATAGTGTGCCTATTCGACTCGAGCTTGTCGAATCAACTACATTAATATTTTGAATCAGCTGCATCAATTAGGAAAAAAACATAACATGGAATATACCATATCTAAACATCATGTTTCAATATACTCAATATAGTAGCATTAATCTAAAACCTACTGCATCAATATTGTAAGACAACTACATCGAGCAACATAAACCAACAGTGTGCCTATCCGTCTCGAGCTTGTCGGATCAACTACATCAAAGTTTTGAATCAGCTGCATCAACGAGGGAAACAAAACAAACATAATAAGGAATATGTGATGAGACTGTATTTATACATAGTCTCATCGTCCAAATCGGGCTTAAAACGCTTAAAATATCGTCAAAATACCCATATATATGCTTGTGTTTGTTCATTTGTGTATTTTAGGTACGGATATCGTGAATTCACCAAAAGATTACAAGAATCAAGCAAAAACGAACACGGGAAACGAAGCCGCACAAAGAACCGGACCCGAATCATGATTTTCCAATCAAGTCCTTGAAGAATTGAAGATTGGCAAGAATGGTCCCTCATCTTTTGAAGACTTGTCACTTTTGGCCATTGTAAATCTCAACTATTACAAGTATGGTCCTTAAGTTTCAAGAATATGCATGAATAGTCCTTGAAGAATCCCAATATTGCATTTATGGTCCTTGTTCCATCAATTATCAACTAGAGGGACTGGATTTGTAATTTGGTCTATCTTATTAACAAAGAGAAAACCCTAAAAAGCTGCTAAGAACTTGTTTGACAAACTTTGGGTACAGCAGGGGGTTCTTTTGCCATAAACCAAACCCAAACCCAGTCAATACCCGACATAAGCCCAGTCAAACCCACCCTTAGCCCACCTATAACCCCAAACCCGGCCCCAGTCAAACCAGTCAACACTTTTTCTTTATTTCCCACTAAACAAGTTTTTAAAAACTTAATCTCCCTTAAACGAATCTAACCCTTCCCTGTTTAACCTTCATCTTCCCAAGAACCCTAATTGGGGTTTTCTTAACCCCTCCATAATTAAACCCCATACTATCCAGAAACTTAATTGGTACCCACCTAAACCCGACCCAACCCCTAACACTCTCACCCGTGACCTCTAAGTGGGGCCCCCGTCCTCCCCTGCTTCACCAAATATGGCAAACTTCGCATCTTTTGACTCCATCAACAGCTCACATGTATTTCTTGCTCCCAAAGGATGAGATGAACGCCTCAGATCAAAAAGCACCAGCTGTCATATCACATGGGCACAATTGACCAAGTTTGAAGATTCAAAGCTGAGGGCTTCTGTAGAATTTTAGTTTAAATTAGGGTTTAGCTTTCAACTTTTCTAGAATATTCAGTAATGTAATATATAAAGGGTGCATGTACCCTTTATTTCGTTTTGTTCCAGTTTTTGTATATTTTCTAAATTAGTAATGAAAATGAATGTTTTTTTAAATTACAATACTGAGTTCTTCCTTTACTGTCTTTTCTAGTCTAAGTTTAATTTTTCATGCTAGTAGTTTAAAGGTTTCACAAGATTGCAGTTTGGAAAAAGGGTTTTCAGAAATTCAGTTTTCAAGTTTTTTTTTATAATCTGGATTAACCTTTGTGAGGAAGTGAAAGTGGAATCACAAAGGAAAATCCAAGGATTTGTTCAAGTTTTTATCTAAGGTTTAAATATTTGGTGTTCCAAAAATTTCAAAAGAAAATCAGTTTTATCATTTTTTTACTCTTCATCACTTACTGTTTAAAAAGCCATAAGCTTCTAGCTTATGGTCTTTTTGAAACAAGAATTTGTTCCTTGTTGGTTTTGTTTGTGCAGGAAGAAGCAAGCAATCATCATTCCATTTCCATTTTTCATTTTTTCATATAGAAGACATATTGCACCCTGGTTCTGTTGTTGAACCTCAGCAGGGTTCTTACAAGCTCTCCATAATAAGCTCACATGAGCTCAAAGTAAATGGATTAAGGAAGGCATCAGCTTGGTATGGCTTGAACCCCTTTTTCATTTTTTTTTGAGATTTGTGTGAATTCATGAGATTTTGTGAAAATCTGTGCTTTTGTTTATTTTATTGCTTGATTATGCTTAATTATGATTTGTATGCATGTTTGAGTAGTTGTTGATTAGTTAGAATAAGATTTGCAAGCAATTACTTTGTTATTTTTAGGTTTCAGTAATTAAGGGGGTGTTTGGGTGTATGCTTTAACCAGCTTTGGGTGACACAAAGTTGCATTAAAATCAGTCAAATACACTTGACATACTTAGTGTTAGGATATTTCAGTCTTTGGTTTCATATTAGCAAGTAAATTCTCAGTTTGTATGCTTTTATTTTGGTAACATAGTCATAAATCTGTAACTGCTTGTTTCTGTTTGTTTAGCTATAAAATAGACCACCATTTTGTATTGCCTGCTAGATCTAGGTGTCATCTAGGGTTTAGGCTAGGGTAGTTGTGATTTGTGAGTGGATTGGGTAAGATTTTGTGAGCTGAAACTCACCAAAATACCAAACATATCAGCAAACACCCCAGGCCATTGTTTCTGTTAAACAGTAACTGTATTTGGGGATTTGTAGTTGAAATTTGTATTGTGCTTGGTGATTTTTGTGTTTAAATTGACTCCCCACACTCCACTGAGTGTGGGGGTGCCCTTGTTGCCATTCAAATCCAAGTAACCAAGCTTTCCTAAGCTTAAAGTCCACCAGACTTTGATATTACACTAGCAGTGGGAACTTCATTACCCCTGCTAGTGTTTTTGTAGCCACTGCTACACTAAAAGACAGAAAGTGACCAAAGGTCACTATCACAATCTTATTTTTTTTGTCTTTTGTGCCCTTAAATAGGAGTTAGGATTTAATTTTTGTTGCATTATTTTTCTTATTTTAATACTGATTTTTCAGTTTAATTACTTTTTAATTTACTGTTCATTAAGTATTTTTTAGGTTTTATTGCATTTTTAATTACTTTTTAATATTCAGTTTTTTGTCATTTAGTGTAGAAAATTATTATTTTTCACTTTTAAAATTTTTCCTAGACTTAGAATTATATTTTAAGATTTTTGGTTTTAAAAATATTCACTGTTCACTTTTTAATTATTTTTTATAATTAATTTAAGTTAATTAGGGTTTAATTATTAATCTGTTTTGTCTTTTAGTGCAAATTTTTACATTTTTCAAACTTTTTCAATTTTCTACTGTTCATTAGGGTAAATTAGGATTTTTGAAATTGTCAAATTAGTTTTGGCATTATTTTATTATTTTTTATGATTATTTTAATTTAAAAATAGTTTTTAGTGATTAAAAAATAGAAAAATAGTTTTTAAAATTTAGGAAAAATAGTTTTTAGTCTTTGAAATAATATAAGTTAGTTATTAGTTCAATAAATTAATATTTTGGGCATTTTGTTAATTATATTTAATTTTTGGGCTTTAATTAGCATTAAAAATTGAATATTTAATTAATAAAAGGTTTTAAAATATATTTGTTGGATTCTTATTTTTATTTATATTATTTAAGACTTAGTTTAATCTTTTAATTAATTTTGAGGTTTAATTTTTAATTTCGTCACGTTTTACGTATTTACGTTCACGTTTTACGTTAATTCGTCGTAGTTTAATCGTAGTCGTAGCTCGTCTTTAATTTTTCCTTTCTCAACCAAAAACGTCACTAATCCAAACATTGTTATTTTATATATTGGCACATTAATACACACACCTCCTTCGAGAACGAACCCGCATTTATTCGGTTCTACGTTTTTCCTAAAGCGTATAACTTAATACTTGCCACTCATACGCGTTTTTCCTAAAACGTGTACGATTTACTACACCTATCATTTGGCGCCGCTGCCGGGGAGGTGTTTAGTGTGCCATTACTATTAGTATCGTGTTTGTGTGAGTAGTGCGTTTTTGCTTTTCATTTTTTGGAAAGCATATATAACGTACATACTCATTTTTGTTATTTTTCATTACTATATTATAGTATCCAAATAAAACGTGTTTAATTTTCCTAAATTAAACACACAACAATCATTTTACTATATTGTAGATATATTGGTTTTCGTTTTTCTTGTGAATATATTATTACTATATTGTACTTACGTAAGAACAATAAATATACAAGTACTCCAAAAGCGTGAAAACGCAACCTTGATTCGGGATTTCATCACTCGATCATTGTATTCGAATCCAAAGCAAAAGTTTAAAGGCAAAATAGATAAATACTTTCGTGAGGCTTAATTTCAATTAACACAAACTATAAGGTGGGTATAAGGCGGTTGTATTTCACGACCTAAAGGAAAAAGGCTCTTAAGTGCTTCGCGCCGCCTCGTTTCCTCCGCTTGCTTGTGCGTGTTTTGAGAAAGAGGGCTAATCGAGGGTTTGCCGCCCAAGTATTATCTACGTATATTATATTTGCTTGTGTTTTCAAGATTAAACCCTCTTGAACGTTTTGGTGTTCCACCAACGTTCTAAAGTCATCGAGAACGTTCACTCCACGTGATCGTTTTCATTCTTTGAGGCTCCTTTAATTGAGAAAGTCGATTCGAGGAGAGATTTGTAGATTTGTGTCTACGTAATACATTCAAAAATCCAAAAAAATTAAAAAAAAAACAATCAAAAACCAAAAAAATTGAAAAATCAAAAAAACCGCAAAAAGAATCTTCTTTGCTACCACCCATTCTACGCTTAGTGCATGCGCACTCGATCGAAGGACTATTCCAATTCTAGTGAAGCTTCGAATCGACGCAATCGTAATCGAAGGAATCGACGACGTAGACGAGAATTAGAAACCGACGTTCCTAATATCGTTGTTGAAGAGACCTTAGACGAGATGGCCGACAATCGTTCTATGATGGAATTGCTCCAAGCGCCCACCGAGGGTTATGGAGACGCGATCGTAATTCCCGCTATCGAGGCGGAGAATTTTGAGGTTAAGAGCGGAATGCTTTCGTTGATCCAAGCTACAAAGTTTCGAGGTCGTGAAGCTGATAATCCTCACGACCATATTCGGAATTTTGATCGTCTTTTAGCCACGAGCAAGTTTAAGAACGTCGACACCAATGTCGTCAAGCTTATGCTTTTTCCTTACTCGCTCGATGGTGCCGCCAAGGATTGGTACGAGAAAGAGCCACCTAATTCCATAGTTACGTGGAAGGATCTCGTTTCCAAATTCGTTAATTATTTTTTCCCACCGTCTAAGACAACGTTTTTCAAAAACGAGATTACGAAATTTGAGCAAAAACCGAATGAATCTTTTAGAGACGCGTGGGATCGCTTTAAGGAATTTCTTAGGCAATGTCCTCACCATGGTTTTTCCGAGTTGCACCAAATCGATACGTTTTACAACGGTCTTAATTTTCACGAACAAGACTCGTTGAATTCCGCCGCCGGTGGCAACTTTTTGTGTAAAACTCCGAGAGAAGCTTTGATAATTATCGAAAACCGATCCAAGGTTTACCAACTCCGCAATGCACCGAGTGTTGCCAATGTCGCCAATGTTAGTAGTTCTAATCGCGACATTGAGAGAGTTGATGCAAAAGTCGACAAGTTGACGAATGTGTTCACGTCTTATCTCATTGAGATGCAAAAGAAAGACGCTCCCGCTACGGTGAAAGCGGTTGAGGTTTCGTGTACGTTTTGTGGTGGACCTCATAATTATTACGAGTGTGCGGCTACGGATGGCCAAACGTCGAATGTGAGTGCGTTAAATGGAAACAACAATTTTCAAAATCAAAATAACGCGGGTCCATCACAACAAGGCAATTATAACCAAGGCAACAATTATCAAAACCAAAAAAATTTTCAAGGAAATAATCAACAAGGAAATTTTTCGAACCAAAATCAAGGAGGTTATAATCAAGGTCGTAATATAACTTGGCAAAATAGAGACAACAATCAAGGTAACAATTTTTCAAGTGGGAATCAAAACAATTTTCAAAGAAGTAATCAAAACCAAGGGAACTTTAATTCAAATCAAAATAGTTCGTCAAACGATTTTCAAAATTACATGAAAACGAATGAGGCTAATATGAGACGATTAGAGGGAGAAATTGGTACTTTGAAAAATGACTTTTATAATACATTGAAATTGCAAAATACGAAGATTGAGCAAGGGCAAATTGATATTAAAAAGATGTTTTCGGCCATTATGAACAAAGCCTCGGGTTCGTCATCGAGTTCTTTACCTAGTGACACCGTTGCTAATCCGAAAGAACAATGTAAAGCCGCCTCGTCTCGTGAGAAAGGTCGTGTGATTACCCCTAACCTTGAAGGATTCCGTGTTGTTTATCCCTCTCAACCCTCGACTTCTAAGACGTCTTCTTGTTCTAAAGTCGATGGGGTGAACGTGGCGACCAAGGAAAAGAGTGCACACCCTCGTGTACCTCAAATTCCATCCACGGTTCAAAAAGAGAGCTTTGTCGACCTTACTAAAGTAACCCTTGAAGAAACTTGTGCATCGATCCTTCTTAAAAAACCCAAAAGGCGTATGCCGAGAAAGGAAAAGGATCCGGGCCAATTTCTACTACCTTGTGATTTTTCCGAGATTGAGGGATGTTTAGCCCTTGCCGATTTAGGTGCTAGCATCAATCTCATGCCTCATTCTCTTTGGAAATTGATGAGATTGCCTTCACTTACCCCCACAAACATGACAATCGAGCTTGCAAATTGTACTCCACTTATACCAATTGGAATAGCCGAGGATGTCTATGTTAGGATTGGAAAGTTTGTTTTTCCCGCGGATTTCGTTATATCCGATTACGAGTGTGACCCTAAATGTCCCATTATTTTAGGCCGACCATTCTTATCGACGGCTAGAACCGTAATCGACGTTCACGAGGGGAGACTTACTTTGAGATATGGGGATGAGAAAATAGACTTTTTCGCTAGAAAATCCCAAGGGTTTAATGAGAATGAAAAAACCGAGGTTTCAAAACCTAATGATTCAAATTCTAATGATTTCAAAATGTTCACTTTAGCGGAAAGAATGAAGCTTGATGCATGTTTTGAAAGAATTAAGAAAAACGGTTTTAAAGATGATGATTTTAATGACAAAGAATACGTGTACCTAATTCAAAAGGGTATGTGTAAATTTATGGATGAAAACTCACTTTGGGATGTTTTTAGCGAAACAAGTGAAACACCAATTCCGAAGGGCGACGTTAGTGCCATCACGACAATGATCAAAATGGGCTCGTCTTCACCACCTTCGAAGGACCACGTCTTTGAGGCTTCAACTTCTAACTCCATCGAAGTGCCTCCTTTGCCTAGCCCAACACCCGTTGAGGCTAAAGGGTTTATCGACATCGATCCTCTCGCCTTAGAAAAGTCACCTAAGCATAGTCATTTGACTTGTAAGTCCATGGTTGTGAGTGCCCACATCGACTCTTTCTTTGACGATGACGTTGGCGATTTTGCCGAGATTGATCACGTACTTCGACATCCACATGCTATTTTTGATTCTCCTAAGAAGAAACATGTGAAGTACGATGATTATGAGTTTGATCCCGAGATTGAGGAAATCATTGAACGAGAGCTAGCTCTTATGCCTTCACTTCCACCTACGAGTGAGGTCGATCTTTCCAAGATCGAGGATGAACTAAATGAGTTGGAACGTCTTATTTTCGATGACGAACCAACTCATGTGACCACTAAAAATCCCATTCTCGAGGAGTTACCTAATCAACACTCCTCATTTGAGAATGACGTTTACCACATTCGTGAGGATCTAACTTATCAACGATCCTCACAAAAGAATGATGGTTTCGTGCTTGATCGTGATCTTTTCAAGAGAGTTTCTAAGATACTCAAGGAGGGGAATGACAAACCTTGGTTTGACAAGCCTATCTTTGATGAAGAAATCGATGAGATCGACGTTCATGAGGATGACGAGTATGTAGACCCCGAGGGGGCGGTGTTCTTTATTGACAAACGTTTTGAGAACTTATATAATCCGCCACCCCCTCCCACCAATGACTTAAATGTGAGGATTTTTAGCGCGACTAATTTTGAATTTGACACGCCAAATATTTTCGACATCATTAAATCGGGTTTTCATAAAGAGTTTTTGAACGATGAAAAAGGAAAAGATTTTAAAAGTGTTTTAAATGATTTTTCTACATGTTTAACTCCGTCATCACATCGTTTTATGAGTGCTACCACCTCGTCTACTCCTTTTGACGACGGTTGGTGTGGTTTTAGTATGGGGGAAGCCCCATATGTTCCTTCACACTTTACCACCGAGGACGAGATTTACGATCCCGGAATTGCTTGTAAAGGGAAATCTCGGTCTTCCACCGATGCAATAAATGGAAATCATATCTATTTGCTTGGTGTGAGTCTACCTCGAGTAGCTCATAAGTTTGCCTTACCCATTGCCCCACCTTTCTACTTCTTATCTCTTTTCTTCTACCCCATTGGGGTTTGTGTTGGAGTGGCGTTGTTTCGTCTTTCATCCAAAAACGAAGACGCCATCTTTGACCCCGCTATACGTTTATCGGGTTTTTAAAGTACTCCATGTACTTTTGGGCCTTGTTTATCATGTAAGCCCCACCAAAAATGACCATACCAAGATTATCCCTAAATGATCACATTTATGGGGATCCGAGTCGAGCTTTTGACTCGGTTATCAAAAACAAGGTGCCTCGTGGGGGATTCTCATGCTTATCCTTGTACATATTATTGCTTTCTTAGTTAACGTAACAAGGGGACTTGTGCTCTTCCTACCTTTGTTCCGTGGTTGTTTGTGATTGATTTATTAGGTTCATCGTCATCATTGAAGCCTCTCGTGTTCGTTTTACGGATCACTCGAGCTTCGATCGTTGCCTTTGGAGATTCCGATATCCGAAGATATCCTTTTATGTTCTAACGTTTATCTTATTAGCATAATTCATAAACGGCTTTTAGGTTATTCGTTTTACCCTTTCCATGCTCGAGATTAAGCATTCGACTTCGTCTCTAGTATGGGGGTGTTTACACCCCTAGACTCGAAACATTGAGGACAATGTTTAGTTTTAGTATGGGGGGGTGAGTAGATACTTCACCTTGCTTACGTCACCACGCAATCCAATATTCATCTTTTTGTTATCGTTTTATGCAAAATAAGGCTAAAAATGGCCAAATTTTAAAATTTTTCTTGTTTTTCATAAGTGTTTAAGACACAAATGTAGGTTTTCCGATGGTGAGAACGAGAGTAATTTTTGACTCGACCATGCGTGTTGAGCACTTAGCTTCGATTCCTTAACTTTTTAGGCTAAGTCTCTTAAATGAGGACGAGAAATGATAGAGTTATTTATAAGTCTCGTAATCATCACGATCTTATGTGTAGTAATTATTAGCTTATTCTCCCAACGCTTTTGCATAAATAATTGTTAATAAATATTGATTTGGCGGTTTAGTCACTATTGTTGGGTTTCTAATTTGTTTTGGTAGCTTCCATGTAAATAAATTGGGAAAACATTAAGGTATCGCCAGCGTCACGGTTTTGAAGTATTGGCACCCGAATAATCGAAAGCTTCACCTAATAATAAGATTTCAAGTGCTCACCTAAATTAAGAAAAAATTTGAAGCTCACAAGGCCGAAAAATCTATGCCCAAATTGAAAGTGAATCAAGCCTTAATCTTCGAAGCTTTAAAGATCCAAAATTCGCTTTAGCGTGTGGATATACGTCTTTGGCTAATAAAACCACCGATGAGGCGGATAATAAAAGGCAAGGCAAGACCGAAGTCATAATAAAAGCTTCATGGCGAAGTTGAATAAAAGATGGAGGTAAACCAAAGATAATAAGGCCCTTCCGTTAGGGGGCGTATAAAAGTCTTGGTAATAAGTCTCATGTTCAAAACCGTTATAAAACCGTGTTTATCGATCATTCTTGTTGACTTAATTTTTTGACATCGTTGTCTATTGGGGTGAATTATTAATTTAATGATTTTGGTTACACCGTTAAGTTTCTATTTTTAGACTTAATCTCTATTCACGCATAAGTCGATGATGTATCCTCGTGATCATTAAGACAAAAATAAAATATAAGAGATACCAAGTAGGAATAAGGGAGTTTAGGTTCGTAATTAACACTCATGAGATGTGTTCGTGTTGCTAACTTATAATAACAATGATCTCGTTACACGCTTAGCATGGAATTGGGTGAAAATCGAGGACGACGAAATTATTTCTAACGAAGCATTCACGTGTTCTTGTTCTATGATCCCAAAAGTCACTTTATTGTGATGAAAACAATACATTATGTCTAAAACACGTGTAGTAGTTTATTAAAGTTTACGTTTTTAATAAATGTCATCATAAAATGAATTTTGGAAGTGCTACGATACTTAATTCTAGCATTGCGTGGGGACACGGCAATGGTTTAGTATGGGGGAGTGATGAGACTGTATTTATACATAGTCTCATCGTCCAAATCGGGCTTAAAACGCTTAAAATATCGTCAAAATACCCATATATATGCTTGTGTTTGTTCATTTGTGTATTTTAGGTACGGATATCGTAAATTCACCAAAAGATTACAAGAATCAAGCAAAAACGAACACGGGAAACGAAGCCGCACAAAGAACCGGACCCGAATCATGATTTTCCAATCAAGTCCTTGAAGAATTGAAGATTGGCAAGAATGGTCCCTCATCTTTTGAAGACTTGTCACTTTTGGCCATTGTAAATCTCAACTATTACAAGTATGGTCCTTAAGTTTCAAGAATATGCATGAATAGTCCTTGAAGAATCCCAATAATGCATTTATGGTCCTTGTTCCATCAATTATCAACTAGAGGGACTGGATTTGTAATTTGGTCTATCTTATTAACAAAGAGAAAACCCTAAAAAGCTGCTAAGAACTTGTTTGACAAACTTTGGGTACAGCAGGGGGGTCTTTTGCCATAAACCAAACCCAAACCCAGTCAATACCCGACATAAGCCCAGTCAAACCCACCCTTAGCCCACCTATAACCCCAAACCCGGCCCCAGTCAAACCAGTCAACACTTTTTCTTTATTTCCCACTAAACAAGTTTTTAAAAACTTAATCTCCCTTAAACGAATCTAACCCTTCCCTGTTTAACCTTCATCTTCCCAAGAACCCTAATTGGGGTTTTCTTAACCCCTCCATATTTAAACCCCATACTATCCAGAAACTTAATTGGTACCCACCTAAACCCGACCCAACCCCTAACACTCTCACCCGTGACCTCTAAGTGGGGCCCCCGTCCTCCCCTGCTTCACCAAATATGGCAAACTTCGCATCTTTTGACTCCATCAACAGCTCACATGTATTTCTTGCTCCCAAAGGATGAGATGAACGCCTCAGATCAAAAAGCACCAGCTGTCATATCACATGGGCACAATTGACCAAGTTTTAAGATTCAAAGCTGAGGGCTTTTGTGGAATTTCAGTTTAAATTAGGGTTTAGCTTTCAACTTTTCTAGAATATTCAGTAATGTAATATATAAAGGGTGCATGTACCCTTTATTTCGTTTTGTTCCAGTTTTTGTATATTTTCTAAATTAGTAATGAAAATGAATGTTTTTTTAAATTACAATACTGAGTTCCTCTTTTACTGTCTTTTCTAGTCTAAGTTTAATTTTTCATGCTAGTAGTTTAAAGGTTTCACAAGATTGCAGTTTGGAAAAAGGGTTTTCAGAAATTCAGTTTTCAAGTTTTTTTTTATAATCTGGATTAACCTTTGTGAGGAAGTGAAAGTGGAATCACAAAGGAAAATCCAAGGATTTGTTCAAGTTTTTATCTAAGGTTTAAATATTTGGTGTTCCAAAAATTTCAAAAGAAAATCAGTTTTATCATTTTTTTACTCTTCATCACTTACTGTTTAAAAAGCCATAAGCTTCTAGCTTATGGTCTTTTTGAAACAAGAATTTGTTCCTTGTTGGTTTTGTTTGTGCAGGAAGAAGCAAGCAATCATCATTCCATTTCCATTTTTCATTTTTTCATATAGAAGACATATTGCACCCTGGTTCTATTGTTGAACCTCAGCAGGGTTCTTGCAAGCTCTCCATAAGCTCACATGAGCTCAAAGTAAATGGATTAAGGAAGGCATCAACTTGGTATGGCTTGAACCCCTTTTTAATTTTTTTTTTGAGATTTGTGTGAATTCATGAGATTTTGTGAAAATTTGTGCTTTTGTTTATTTTATTGCTTGATTATGCTTAATTATGATTTGTATGCATGTTTGAGTAGTTGTTGATTAGTTAGAATAAGATTTGCAAGCAATTACTTTGTTATTTTTAGGTTTCAGTAATTAAGGGGTGTTTGGGTGTATGCTTTAACCAGCTTTGGGTGACACAAAGTTGCATTAAAATCAGTCAAATACACTTGACATACTTAGTGTTAGGATATTTCAGTCTTTGGTTTCATATTAGCAAGTAAATTCTCAGTTTGTATGCTTTTATTTTGGTAACATAGTCATAAATCTGTAACTGCTTGTTTCTGTTTGTTTAGCTATAAAATAGACCACCATTTTGTATTGCCTGCTAGATCTAGGTGTCATCTAGGGTTTAGGCTAGGGTAGTTGTGATTTGTGAGTGGATTGGGTAAGATTTTGTGAGCTAAAACTCACCAAAATACCGAACATATCAGCAAACACCCCAGGCCATTGTTTCTGTTAAACAGTAGCTGTATTTGGGGATTTGTAGTTGAAATTTGTATTGTGCTTGGTGATTTTTGTGTTTAAATTGACTCCCCACACTCCATTGAGTGTGGGGGTGCCCTTGTTGCCATTCAAATCCAAGTAACCAAGCTTTCCTAAGCTTAAAGTCCACCAGACTTTGATATTACACTAGCAGTGGGAACTTCATTACCCCTGCTAGTGTTTTTGTAGCCACTGCTACACTAAAAGACAGAAAGTGACCAAAGGTCACTATCACAATCTTATTTTTTTTTGTCTTTTGTGCCCTTAAATAGGAGTTAGGATTTAATTTTTGTTGCATTATTTTTCTTATTTTAATATTGATTTTTCAGTTTAATTACTTTTTAATTTACTGTTCATTAAGTATTTTTTAGGTTTTATTGCATTTTTAATTACTTTTTAATATTCAATTTTTTGTCATTTAGTGTAGAAAAATATTATTTTTCACTTTTAAAATTTTTCCTAGACTTAGAATTATATTTTAAGATTTTTGGTTTTAAAAATATTCACTGTTCACTTTTTAATTATTTTTTATAATTAATTTAAGTTAATTAGGGTTTAATTATTAATCTGTTTTGTCTTTTAGTGCAAATTTTTACATTTTTCAAACTTTTTCAATTTTCTACTATTCATTAGGGTAAATTAGGATTTTTGAAATTGTCAAATTAATTTTGGCATTATTTTATTATTTTTTATGATTATTTTAATTTAAAAATAGTTTTTAGTGATTAAAAAATAGAAAAATAGTTTTTAAAATTTAGGAAAAATAGTTTTTAGTCTTTAAATAATATAAGTTAGTTATTAGTTCAATAAATTAATATTTTGGGCATTTTGTTAATTATATTTAATTTTTGGGCTTTAATTAGCATTAAAAATTGAATATTTAATTAATAAAAGGTTTTAAAATATATTTGTTGGATTTTTATTTTTATTTATATTATTTAAGACTTAGTTTAATCTTTTAATTAATTTTTAGGTTTAATTTTTAATTTCGTCACGTTTTACGTATTTATGTTCGCGTTTTACGTTAATTCGTCGTAGTTTAATCGTAGTCGTAGCTCGTCTTTAATTTTTCTCTTCTCAACCAAAACGTCACTAATCCAAACATTGTTATTTTATATATTGGCACATTAATACACACACCTCCTTCGAGAACGAACCCGCATTTATTCGGTTCTACGTTTTTCCTAAAGCGTATAACTTAATACTTGCCACTCATACGCGTTTTTCCTAAAACGTGTACGATTTACTACACCTATCAATATGACATATATAAACATCATGTTCCAATGTGCTCAATACAGTAGCATTAGTCTGAAACCTACTGCATGAATACTATAAGACAACTGCATCAAGCAACATAAACCAACTGAAAAGAGTGCGCATATCCGTCTCGATCTTGTCAAATAAACTGTATCAATGTTAAAAATATCACATGCAACTTAACAAACACCTTATATTTGCCATAAACAAACACTTACTGCATCAGCGTTTTTGAAAGTCGCATCACACATACAAACATCTGCTGCGAGGCTTCTCCAAGTCTGTTACGCGTCTACTACAGGCTGCTGTGCGCCGCTACGTGGTTGTTGTGTGCCTGCTGCGAGGCTGTTGCGCGCCTGCTGAGAGGATTCTGCGCGTCTGTTGCGCGCCTTCTGCGAGGCTGCTGCACGCCTGCTGCGAGGCTGTTGCGCGCCTGCTGCCAGTCTATTGCGCGCCTGCTGCGCGCCTGCTGCGAGTCTGCTGCAAGTATCAAAGGAGCTTTGTTGGTGCATCAAAGGCCCTTTGTTGCTGCATCAAAGGAAATTTGTTGCTACATTAGGAACAGGCTACTAATGCGCCTACGTTTTCTATAACAGTATGCTCACGTTACAATAACTGACATATAATGTTCCAAGTACTTTCAGTCATGTGCGATAGATATAAGAAAGATTCCATGACTCAATTTTGTGGCTAATATAATATTTCATTTTTTTATTTAGTGAAGACTTCATCATACCTTTTTAATATGCTACGCTTATTAGCACGTGATAGATAAGGAAATGACCTTCACTCTAATCGGAGCAGGGTTTGACGAGCCTGTTACTACCATCGTAAAAAAATCAGATGTCACGAAGAAGCTTACAGTGGCAAAAGTTGGAAATCAGAACAGTATGTTTTAATGAGCCTGTTACTACCACTTTAAAAGATTCAGATAGCAGGAAGAAGTTTAAGGTGGCAAACATGGAATACGGAAAAGCATGT
Source organism: Glebionis coronaria (assembly GCA_025667525.1). Lineage (NCBI taxonomy): Eukaryota > Viridiplantae > Streptophyta > Magnoliopsida > Asterales > Asteraceae > Glebionis > Glebionis coronaria. Next base: position 18,392 of record JANFOE010002324.1, read on the forward strand.
TATATAATCTAAACTACTAGCAAAAGGGGTGTGTGGTTATGAGGTACTGCTGCAACAGAGGCGTTTGGTTGGTGGAGCAGGAGCGTAGCCTACACTCATTTGTTGTAGTGCAAAAGCTTTTGGAATCCAGAACATAGATTTATAGACAAATCTACAAAACATTCGATATCAAGTACCGAAACTAAAAAGCTTGTTTCATTTTACACTCAAAACGCAAAGCATAACAGCCCCTAAAACAATATTACACATATATCATTTATCAAAACAAACTAATAAAAAGCCTAAGCTTGCAGTAGCTTGCAAACGTTCTGCATTCGAGACTATTATTTTCTTGCTAGATTCATGGGAGAAAAATATTAATATGAATGATTAAACGATATCATATGGTCATGTAATGTAAAACTGAGAAAGTGTACCTGAAACTGTCATCATTATAAAAAAATTTAATAATCAGCAATAGCAGAGGTTCCGATGTCCACTGAGTCATCTGCACCTAGAATAATTTGCTTCGAAAATGGAACCTAGAGTAATCAATTTAGACATCTTGAAGCTATGGAAGGAGAAGCGATGGCGACTGGTGGTGATGGGTGGTTAGTGGAGGAGATCGGTGGTAGTGGTGGTTAGTATTGATCGGTGGTAGTGGTGGGTAGTGGTGGTTATCGGTGAAGGAGATCGACGGTAGGGTTGTTGGTGTCGAGGGAAAAGAGAAGAATGAATAGCGTGTTATGTTTCAAGTATATATAGCCTGGGGTGTTAAATGATGAAAATACCCTTGGCTATATAAATTAAAAAGTCATGGAAGGGTGGACATGTGGCAGCATGAGATTGCTTCCTAGCCTTTTTATTTTAAGGGGCTTCTCATTTTACCCCATTCCTCTTTATATATATATATATATATATATATATATATATATATATATATATATATATATATATATATATATATATATATATATATATATATATATATATATATATATATATATATATATATATATATATATATATATATATATATATATATATATATATATATATATATATATATATATATATATGTATATATATCTTTACATTATATATAAGAGGAGGGATATGCCACATAAGAATGTTATTAATCCACCTCAGCATTTTGTAAAAACGAATCAAATTTGACCCGCCCAGGATTCAAACTCGGATACGGATCTGAAATCGATATACATATACATATTCTTAAATCGGAAAAAGAAATACACTATTAAACACGCGTCAGAATGCGAAACAACCCTAATCTTAAACATAATAAATTCCGATCATCTGTTATATCCTCAAAATAAAGAAGACGCAATCCGTTCCGATCCACCAGGTATGTGTTTTTTTCGGAATTTGTAATTCACCTTTTTGCCTTTCTCAACTGAGAATTATAAGCTTTCCAAAAACATGATTGTTGATCTGGTATTGAGCATCATATACAACGTTTAACCTAAACAATTAAAAATTAAAATGAGCTCATATTAATTGAGTTAGGTGTTTCTGGTTGGGGGTAATGAAGCTGAGGCGGCACTGCTTGGACAGGTATTGAATCCTATGTACTCTCCATTTCCTATTCGGGTTACAACCCATTTGACCCGTTTCACTTTTTAGCCAAAAATTTTAATATGCCCCATTTTAGTTAAAAAGGAACCACATCGAAACCATAACATATACTCGGTAAATTGGTAAAAAGTCCACATGAACAAGCCATAGATAGTTCTTTGGAATTTCACATATATACGTATATTGGTAAGATCTTTGGACCAGTATAGCCGATTCTAAAAATCAAGTGGGTTGTGAATCTATTGAACCATCCTACCAGATGAACTGCCATAGGAAGGGAATTCAAAGTCTCAGTAATTACCTACATGTTAAACCTGTTTTAACTCTTCTGAGGAATCAAGCATGGTTGTAGTGCTGTTATGTGGTGACCGTATCATTGGTTCATACTAAAAATTTTAAGTCACATACAGATTATTTATGCTTGAAACTTTTGACTGCCTCACTATCTCTTATATCACTCTTTCGTGACAGTCGTACTTGCCTCGAGACAGTCTGAACAAATTCCTCATGAAGCTCAAGCTTCTCCTGCTGCATCACATGAAAATCGGAAACAAGACGAGAGACTCATCCACAAATCAGAGTGGAGAAAGATGCAAGATCAAATACAAATCATCTTCGAGTTCGATTCAGGTATTCTTCTTTTGTTTTTTTAATGAAAGTGAGCTTCTATTTGGGTCTAAAATGTCATATGAAAAATATGAGATTCAAGAATGTCTTGCACAATCGGCTCAACTTCACAAGAAAGAGTTTATTTTTGGTGATGTTGAACGTGCATATATGCTTGCTCCTGTTTTTAGAGCTGAAGATTCCTATACACAAAGTCAGTTGTGTGAATACACATGTCCTGATGTTAAAATGGTAACTGAAGAGTGTTATGACGAGGTACTGACAACTTATAATAATAGTATTCAAATTTTAATACCAACAAAATTTTGATTTTGTTTGTACAGGTTATGGATACGGTGGAAACACTTTCTGTTAACATCTTTGACAAACTGAATGAAACATGGCAAAAAGAGTTGGAAGCTATTCCGAACCACTGTCCATTCAAGCCTCTAAAAGTAATTATTAACTAAAATGATTCATATGTTGTTTTTCTCATTTACATGTTTAACGTTAATGGTATTCAACATGCAGTACAAGCCGAGCACCTTGAAGCTTACTTTCGAAGAAGGGGTCCAAATGATAAAGGTTCGTAACATTATTTACTGTAATAATATAGTACCTAATATGAGCAACTTGCTCATTTCGACGTAATTTTTGCTTCATGGATACAGTTCATGATTCGTGACTGAATCGATCATCTCGAATCAACAAAACAGGTTCAATTATTATGTATAAATTCGTAGATGATGCACGTCATTAATCCATATATAGTCTTCTAATGCAAACGATATAAAGCATGAATCACTAAACAATCTCCAATCATTTGCTTTTTGGATCAAGCTTAAGGCACATGTTGGAGTGGCTATTGAATGCCCACTCAAATCCTTTATGTTCTTCGATACAAACGAAGTGGATATGGGGTTATATGATATTAACAAAGTTCATCGTAACATTACAATTCCTTGGTTTGTAGTGGCGGGTTTTACTGATATTTGATTGACGTTAGAATAATATTGGATTAACTTTTCCTAAATGGCATTTTTGTGAATGTGAATTAAAATGGTGATCATGAATTTGCAGTATTGAAACATAGTATTGAATCAAGATGGTGATCAGTATTACGTATACATTTTTTTGTTAAGTTTTTAAGCGCTTTTAGTTTGATCGCATCTGACTCTAAGTTTACATCTTGAACCTGGTATTAATCTTGACATATGTCTAAGTGTGTTTAGCGATTATATGAATTTTAATTTCCAGCTGCAACTATGGCTGTCTTTTTTTCTTCGTTTGCCAACGCTTGATCAAATGGTGTATTGTGAGTATAAGAACTTAGCCGACCCCGTATGGCTGATTCGTGCATTTTTATAAGAGTGTATCCAAACACCCCTTAAGACATAACCTATACAGTTTAGGATTCTGTAGAAAATGGGAATGTCTAATGGACTCTTATAAACCAAAAACGATATTATTTTTATAGTTGAACTTACGGTTTGCTTCGACCAAAGTTAACATTTAAGTTTATGGTTTTAGGGTACCACTCTGGGGAAGATGTTGTGAAGTACATAAGTGGGACTATTCTTGATTATCGTTCTATTCGTGTATATTTTGATTACGGATTCCAGGATGGAAGGAAACGGGGTTGTGGTCGAAGTGGTTGTGGTCGAAGTGGTGGACAGGTGACCTAGCATTTTATTCTACTTTCTTAAGTTTACTCTATTCATGCTCCATGTCAATTTTTGTTTTTTTAGCCATGTGAGGGACAAATGCTGCACGGATTACAATCCTTATATTCTTTATAAATAGTTGAATTATCTAAACTATATATCTTAGCATTACATTAGCCAAGGCATAACATAAATGTTGGCTTACTCTTGAGTTATAGTTCTTAACTTTCTTGTGATTACTGTATTGTGGTGATCATCTATTCATGGAAACCGCTTGGTGGGGTACTCATGGTGGTGTCTTGGTGTTCAGTTTTACTTTATGGTTAGCTCAAATCTGCATGACATCTGAACCTAAAACTGTAACCGAATGTTTGTTTCTAAAAGAGGCAAAAGACTTGTCATTAGAACTGTTTTCACGATTAAGGTGTAGGCTTAGTTAGAGATATTCCAAAACTTGTCCAATTGTAATGGCGGCTGTTGACCGATAGTTGCCATTTTTAACTCGAAATTTAACAACGTAATTTAAGAAATGTGTTTTTTGTTTGGAGGGGTTCCTGCTAGCGGTCGCCTTAATCTTATTGCCGGGGTTCTTGCAGGGACTGAACAATCAAGAATGTTCCCTGTCGTTTGGTACCTTGGGTGTTGGAAATGCTGGTGCGGGCAACTGTAGATTTCAATGTTGGTTGTCGTTGTTCTTGATACGATTATTGTTAGATGTATTTTATGTGGTGCTTAATGTTGAAAGTATAATTGGTTATGATAGGTTTACCTCCTTTGTATTGTTTACGATGTTGCAGAAGGTCATCTCAAAAAACTCGGACACTAGACCTGAGCTTTAAAACTGGTGCTTCTAGGCGGGTTTCTAGCCAATGTTTTTACACCGCTATCAATGATGGTACAATGTTATTGGGGTGCATGGATGCTGTGAGTGTGGTCTCATGCGCCCCTCAAGCTCGGGGTTAGTAGTCTTTTTTTATTTGACAGTTGTCAGTATTTCCTCTTTGTCGTTCAATTTTTTCTGAATGTGTTTGCCATGTAGGTTTACATGAAACACCAACTGCATCATCGGTTGTTGCTGAAAGTGTGCAACCATGAAGTTTAGTTACCTCTTTGCCACTCCATAGTGTACTACCAGTTTGACCACCAAAACAAGCAAGTTGTTGAAGCAACATATATGATATGCACTTATTAACACACATGGCTGTTTTGCCATATTTACACGCGTCTTTTAGAATATCTTACATCATTCAAACGATCGTATTTATTAACAAACCTGTAGTTTCTCAGTTACTTCTATCGAGTGGTCTCTGTATAGAATCGTTGTCGGACATTGAGATACACCAGCCATGGCATGTGCGAGTCCTGTGGAACTATATCTTCCTGAAATTTAGGTACGCTTTTCATGTGTTTGTAACCCTAAATTTCTATGTGCTTAGACTCTTTCAGGTTTGTGTCATATGTATTCACATCTCTTTAGTATTATAAACAATGAACGATTCTGAATCTTTAAAAAATTTGTGAAAGAAGATTCTTGAAAACCGTTTATGCTTTTAGTATGAACCAATGATACGGTCACCAGGAAGAAAACGATTCTTTTTTACTTTAGGTTCAAGATCTACTTAAGGTTTTACCAAAGTAATTAACAATTGGCATACGGAACAACTTCGTATCAGCAAGAAAACATGCAGAAATAGCAACTGCAGCTTCTCATGATACACCACACACAACCCGATTTAACACATCCAAGAGAATCCCACCTTGGAACTGTATAACACGAGAAAACTAAACTGAGTCACTTTCAGAAGACTTAGCGGACACCGCTTCTTCTTTGAAAACTTAATGTAAGTCCTTTTTTCTATTTTGGTCTATTGTTCGTTACTGATTTTTGACCAATTTACTTAACTAAAAATCAAATAGGTCGAATGTGCTGAATTTGCAGTCACAAAGAAAGCAACTGAACATGCAGAAACACAATACTTATTTGCAGCTGCCTAGACCTTTACGGGATGGGATTGCATATCTAACCTGATAATAGATACCAAGGAGGTCAGTAAGTCGTATATATGTACTCATATTATTGAGATTCTATCTCAAAGATAAGTGCGTTTCTATTTTGTACATTGGGTTTATATGTTTCATTAAGTTTATTTGCACATTTTGAATTTGATTTATTACTATGACTTTCTTCCTGTAGAGAATTGGTTCAAAGGGGTGTAAATCGGGTTATGAGGTCATGGTAAGGGCTTATCGGGTGTCAAAAATTATAAAAATAAACCGCACCCGACCCTATAAGGTATCGGGTTGCAATCTAATCCCTTCTAAATCAAAACTTTTGGAAAATATCTGTTTGGTGTCACTTTTTCAGTTCTAAGAGTCGTGACACCTGTACTTCCCCTTATTAGTGCAGTCCGAACAGAGATTTTGTAATTTTAAATATTTTCAGTCTGCATTTGCATTAGCACCCATGTGTTCACCTCTCTCCGGTTGGATGACGAACCCTTCCAATGTGACTCATACATCAATTTCCGTCGGGGTATGCACCTTACTGAAATATTTAATCTTGGAGTTTTATGTGCTGCTATGGTTTCGAGGGCTATTGTGTTTCTTTAGATGCAACTTAACTTTATTCTAAGCAGGTTGTTCACAATATGACAAGGAGTTGATTCTATAAACGCTATAGTTACGCTATTGCTTTAGTATACATTTCACCAAATGCCATCTATGCATTTCACCAAAGTAGCTAGGTTTAGTCTTATCATTTAACTTTGTTTAGAATAACCTTGATATTTTGATTTTTAAACCGACAATTGCATATACTGTTATATTAAAGGGACCCATAATTTGAGGGTAATTATGTTTAAATGCCTTGGGTGTGGTTTCCAGTGTATACAAAAAGAACCATTTATCGGGGTTCAGAATAAACAACTTGAGAAGGATGAAAATGATAAGGTACATATGTTAATTTTTTTCGCTTATAAGGGGTATTTTGGTAGTGTCGATTCACAAGTTTCTACTAATAAGTTACTTGAACGAAAAGGAACTTGAAAAATTCAATAGTGAATTGAACCTTTGTTTGTTTGAACCGAAAGAGAATATTAAACTAAGGTCATTGTGTGTGACTTAGAAAGTCAACTAAGTCCGGTCAAAGACGAGCATATGCCACTGTCAATGAGAACATAACATAAAGTGCCTTGGCTCACTTACTTCAATGACCTGCACACCCGGTCTTACTCAAGTGAGTACTTTTTTGCTCTAGGTGTATGAACTTTATCTCATAATTTTCTAACCAATTTTTATATATATATTCATATGCAGATTCTGTTCTCGTCCACATGAGAAGGATTGTTATCTGGCTCCCCATTGCGTGACTACATTTGCTTGATCTATAATGAGGCAGATAGAAGTGGTGATATTCATAGAAAAACTTAAAGAAAGAGAGCAAGAATTGGAAAGACAGATTATGATAACCTTTGGGTGTGTTTCCCATGATGGTCAAAAGAATAATTACCTGATACTTTCCAATCTATTTGATAGCACACAAGAGGAACTAATGGAAGATCGTTCATTACCATTTCTAGCCCTTACGTGGGAAATAAAGTTATTGCTACAAATAGTGAAAGGGGGTATATATGAGTCGCCATCTGCTTCTACTACTTTTTCTACACCATCTCCTCGCCATGAATCCTCTAAAGTGCATCACAACATGAATGCAGACCAGGTAACAAAATTGGCACCCTCTTCCACATCAAAAGTTGGAATTGCCTCAACAATAATAATCTATAAGACTGGAAACTGTTCCAAATTTTTGTTACCCTGCTTGAAAGCCCACTTGAAGGTTTCAAAGGGTATGTAGATTAAATTCCCAGCTCCCATTTTATAAATGCAATGTAAATGTAGTTAATTTACTTTATCTGCATTGTTCAATAAACGTTAATACTTTTGACCTTAAGAGTAAGATTTTTAATGAAATACCGACATTTAATACATATAGCGAGGTCTAATAATCTTGAGTGTCATTTTGGTAACAAAAATTTGCAGCCTGTAAACTTGCGATGTGAAACACATTGTATTAGAGGGGGTAATAGTTTGGAATTCTGATTGTAAATGATGCACCTCAAAACGGATCGGCAAGTTATTCAACTTATTCTGAAATGACCATCTTAAAGATAGTTTGTTTTGGTCAAGTGTCTGATTGATACACTAACCATCGATTCTGCTTATTGTATGCTTATATTGGTTTTTAAATTGTTGTTTTTGGGGCTTATTGATATCTTTGACACTCTTTTCCTTCTTTGCACCCGACTTACAACAAGAAATAAGGACAAACACGCGTCAAAACATTATCATATGACCCGATATATTGTCTCATTGCAAACATATTAACAAAGCAACACATTTAGAACTTAGAGTAATGTTATTATCCTAACCACCATTAGTCTTTTAGGATGAAATCATTATCTTTTTGTTGATTTTGAAAATGACTACAAGTATGCATGGAGTAAGTTAATTAGAAACTTGAAGATCAGAATTTGTCAAGGTGTAATCAAGTGACCCTTATGTCGTCATTTCACTAGGATAGCGGGTTATTTGCTTTTCTATTTTCCCTCAACGGAAAACAGAATGATCTCAGTATTAAAAGCTGATTTTCTAATTTCCCTTAACTATGGTGTATTAGGGAAACTATTACTAATACTTTCACTGTCGGCGTGTTAGCTCGACTATCCGAGTTTTGGCATTGATTGAGTAGCAAGTTTCATAGAAGAAATTAAAGTCTTACAAATCCTCCAGTAGATGGATTCGATCATGAAGAAACGATGATCGCCATATCTTTCGCTGGAGTACATATGTTAAACTTTTTTCTCTTATAAAAGGTATTTTGGTAGCAAAATGGATCATGGTGCTATAAATGAGTGTAAATTTACAAGTTTCTACTAATAAGTTACATGAAAGAAATGAAAAGGAACTTGAAAATTTAACCGTGACGAGCATGAAATTACCCTACTATATATAGTTAAAGAAGTACCAATATGAAAGTACTGATGTTCATAAAGAAGCAGAAAACTTATAGAATGTGAAGTTATTATGGATGCTCAAGAGGAAGTATGTCACATCCGAGAAGGGTAAACAACTCTAAAAATTACAAGTATTTCTTTACATTTGGATGAATTTAATGAAGAAAATTAAAGGTTATATCAGAAGAAAATTTGTTAAATAAAATGTATTTAATTCTAAATGAATTTGATCTGAACTATCTGTGTACATGTGGCAAGATTCCGTGTTTTAAGATGCCGCTAATGTTGTTTCAATCAATGTTTTGAAACCCGGTTGATCCAGCCGGTTCAACCGGTTGACCTGGTTTCAGTTGAAAAAACGGGTCATTTTGATTCGGGTTTTACATTTTCGAAATCCGGCTAGATCCGTCGGGTTTGGGGTGACTCGGGTCAACTCGGTTCTCGAGACATGGCCGGATTTTGATTTTTTCAGGTTTTTTTATAAAAAAATATATAAATTTTACGTATATTATGTTAGTTGGTAAACAATTTATATATTTAATATAGGAAAGTTTTTATGGTTTTTATGTATAAAATAATTATTAAAAATATGAAAAAATTGTTTTTTTATAGAAAACTGGGTTAACCCGTATTGCCCGATTCGACCCGTGTAGACATGGACCTGTGACTCGACTGGATCGATTCTAAAATCGGGTTTCAAAAGATTGATTTCATTGTCTTTATGCATATGTGGAATAATGAACTGAGCTGTTGCAAATGACAGTGAGAGATGTTTAGGCAAGACTTCAATAAATATTGAAAGAGTGTAATTCCCGATTCAAACTGTATGTATTTTTTCTTATGATTCTTTTGTAGATTATGAGTGTGATTTTAGTTGTTATTTCCTTCTTTGAATTGTTTTTTTTAAAACATACGTCTATTGTTTGTTTATATCTTTAACGTGATTGTATCTATCTTTTTACGCCATCTATCATCTTATAATAATTCTTGAAGATAGACCGCTTATCAGCCTCGGATGAGGCAACACAACTTAGTGTATTCTTGTGGATTTATTTGATTATCACAAATCAAATATTTGTTATTATGAACATTACGTAATATTTATAATTACAATACTTATCATATCAAGATTTTTTTTATCGATTATATATGATAAACAAGAGTTCACATAAAGCTCGTCCGCCTATATATTATACTTAGTAATATAATAAACATAAAGAATTTGACAAACATGACAATGATACTTAAAAAATCTTTGTATAATATACGACTATTTAAACCGATATTTAGCAAAAAATAAAATGTAAACGATGATTACAAGTCATGCCCCTTTAAAATTTTTTAAAAATATAAAAATGTAAACGATAATTATAAAAAATGTAAAAAAGTTTTAATTTAAAATCTTTGTATAATATACAACATTTCAATATTTCAATTTTAATTAAGAGATTATTTTTATTAAAAAATATTTTTTTGGAATAAAATAATCTTTAGTAATCATTTTGTTTTACTAAGTAAAAGATTAATACTAAAAATTGGTTTCAATTTATGCTTCCTTAAAAAAAATATTTAATACACAATTACATTTGTAAAAATACACAAAAAATATTCATCTTTTAATTATATATACCATTAAACTGATAATATATTTAAGCATACACCAAGTGGATCATATATCCACTTAATAGCTAATATGCTTAACCATAAACGGTAATTGCAAAAAATAAATATTAAAAAAATGCCTTTATAAGTTTAGATTGAGAAAATCTTATTTAATTCATGTCAACTAATAATGTATTAAAAAAATTATACTATAAATAACATTTAACAACTAACACCACATATAAAAAAACTTAGCATAAAAAAAACATATAAAATTACTTTAATATAAAAAAGATGTATGCAACAAATACAAGACATGCCGACTGATAATGCGTTAAATAAAACTATACTAAAAAATAAATATGATAACAAAGATCTACATAACAAAAAAGTTAAACGATAATCAAAAGTCATACCCGTCCAATGGACGGGTTTTGCAACTAGTATATATATATATATATATATATATATATATATATATATATATATATATATATATATATATATATATATATATATATATATATATATATATATATATATATATATATATATATATACATATATATATATATATACATATATATATATATATATATATACATATATATATATATATATATATATATATATATATATATATATATATATATATATATATATATATATATATATATGTATATATATATATATATATATATATATATATATATATATATATATGTATATATATATATGTATATATATATATGTATATATATATATATATATATATATATATATATATATATATATATATATATATATATATATATGTATATATATATATATATGTATATATATATATATATATATATATGTATATATATATATATATGTATATATATATATATATATATATATATATATATATATATATATATATATATATATATATATATATATATATATATATATATATATATATATATATATATATATATATATATATATATATATATATATATATATATATATAGGGATAGGATCAATAGAAAACTTCATCTTAATAGAAAACCTAGAAAACCCCCTTCCAACCGTTAGATCAAAGTTCCCTCCCCCTTCTTTTTTTCGCAAAAACTACAGGGACCTAAATGGATATTCATTCATTCTTTAAGGGTCGGTTTTATAAATTCGTAACTATCCATATATAATGCCTATTTTTATGACTCTTTGTTTTTCTTCTTTCCTCTATCAACACCAAATTTATCAAATCGAAGATTGACGATATCAAATTCATCAAATCATCTTAGCATAAATTATCAAATGGAACATCATATTTAGGTATATAACTTATTCGATTATATTTTTGTTATTTTTTCTAGTAAAAATCATTTATAAAGCTTATATATGTGATTGTTGTTCTTCGATATATACGAGTTGTTGTTCATATTGAATTTGGTTTTTGGTTTATGAGATATGCTTTGGTAACCATTTAGATGTATCGACTTAGAGTCTATTGTATGGAAACGAATAGAGAAGTAAATACATGAAAAACATGTTTACATAAAACTGCACACCAAGTGTTTGGTAAAATGTCCGAATGAGATTTTTATAACTAGGACTTAATTTTACGATAGGTTTATTATGTGGCATGGGAGGACACATACCGGGTTGTACATTATGAGTCGTTAGATAAATGGAAGTTTAGGCTACAAGTAGTTGGGTTAACCTCTTTGCCTTTGAGTTATTCACTGGTCACGTGTGTCTAATCGGTATTGAGGAAATTTAGCGAGTGTGGTCTACATGGGGAGAATGATGGTGCGCTCGTTTTTGGCTTTAAAATAGACCGATGATAACTTGTTCGATGTCAATGTAATTAGTCATAATATATTACATAACACGTACTCGACTCAAAAAAATTTGTACTAAAAAATATCTTATAAGTTCATTTTTGGTTATTCTCTTCTCCTAGATACTTGATAAGATCTATTTTTACCTTTTGGAACTACTGATGAAGAGAAGTAAGATAAGTTTATTCGACCTGTACCAACAAATATCTTATAAGCTTCAATAAAGTGGTACATTTGCTTTAACTTACAAATAACATGATGAACAACTTACGGTTAGCTTGCTTGATCTAAAAGGTAATATGCTATAATAATGTATGTGGCAACTTGTTGGCCAGTTGCTTATGCAAAGGTTGACTTTGGTGTATTTATAAAAAACATGTCAAATAAATAAGTTAAGATACAAAGTATTCAACTTGATTTGTTTTTATACTACTTAGGATAGTAGATGGGTGTCCTGTTACAAGTTGTAGCTTTTGATTAGTTTTGTTTCAAGTCCAATGTTCTTTTAAGCCATGACAAATCAAATGTTTTGGAGTTGCATTTCCACACAAAGTAGTTTCTAGCATTTGTGTGTTACCTTTTGGTTTAACTTGTGATGCTTTTTGACCATTTCAAGGTTTGATAAACTTGTATTCTGATGCAATGTAACAGGAAAATGCAGAAACATCTTCATCAATCCCAATCAACTCAATTGCGGAATATCCATATACAAGCCTGCTTGTCTACACATTTCGGTCAGATGACAGATGCATTACTAGGGCAACTGTTGTAACCTGGTATCAACAACTTTTTTTAGATAAAGAGATTGTGGGTTTCCATGCCACCGCCATTTGAACACGTCACTAGCTATGAATTCATCAACATCAGTAGAACCTTTTTTATTATCGGATGCTTCTTTACAAATTTCGGAGTTGATTTTCGAATTAAAAGATTTGCTCATTAGAGATGAAAATAATGGAAGTGGGTGTCTTGATGCAGAAGTACCTCCAGCAAAAGTTGTCGTTTGAAATTATCTTTTCGGAACATGCTAAGCCACTAGAGAACAAATATAATTTAAGGACTTCACAAGTCCTCATGAAGCAAAACTTGCAACAGGTAAAGGGGATCCATTTAAAGTAGTTGATGAACCACCGGTTTTTGAACTCAAAGATCAAGATGTTAATATTCTGATAGGATCAAAGGTGCTGAACGAATGGGATGTTGATCTCGTAGATGTCGAAACATTGCAATCGGTAAAAAAGTAATATTGCATATGCATGATGTGACCATGCCTGAAACTATACCAGAAGAACCGAAGTGAAGGTCATCTAACAAGCATTTCATTTTATTACGATTTTTATTATTTTACCTAATATGATGCACCTTTTGTATGTACACTGGTGCACTTTTTTTTTATCAGTAAAATGTATTGATCTATTATCAGATGCAGAAGTACCAACATTTTCATACATGGTTGCATCTTTGTGCAGTAGACTCCCCTTCTTTTTATGGTTTTGAAGAATCATTTACAACCTTTTTCGCGGCACCTTACTGCGTCACTCTCTCCTCTTCCATAGAAACAGAAAGAGTAAGTGCGAGTTCAGGGTCGAGATCAACGCCAAAATCAAAACAAGATACAACACCTGTTTGTGGCCGCTGCAACAACTGCTGCAAACCCGCTGCGACCTTCTCCACCACTAGTGAAGATTGTACGGGCAGAAACAATAACAATATCAGCAAAAAAGTTAACATGTGGCTGAACAGTTTGGCTGCAAACCCGTTCGCATTAACATCCTCATAACTAGAAGTTAAATCCTCCCAACCAGTCTATCTTGGCAACTCTTTTTTCATGAATTATGTTCATACTAACGATATATACACTTTAACTCATTTGGTCCAAACAAACACGGAAAAACCAACATAAATTTAGGCCAACACTGTATTGTTAATATGCTTGTGTAGTATAATAGATTGTGTAAGTTATAATAGTATCCCATTCTACAACAATATCAACACCATCTGTAATTGTTCTGTAAGCTAAAACCATTGTGATTTGCACTCTAATTTCTTGTTTTCGTTTCACTAGTTTGTACAGTTCCTATGTAGAAGGTACAAATATGAGACCACGTTTATACATTCGTTTATATTTTGTGCCTTGACCAAATCCCGATGCTTACATTAGACATTACTTGATAGTTTATATGCGTTGCTATATTAGAAACATGGAGTTCAGTGGGGTTGTTGTGTACTTGCACGATACAAGGATTTGGTCTTAACGAGATGAGTAGACAGTATCCTTTTTTAGAAAAGGATCTCGCAAATAATGGTAACCCAAACAATATGAATAAAAGATGCACAATAGAAGTGGATAGTGTACATAACCATTTAAAAGTTATGATGATGAATCGTGCATTCTAGATGATGCCCATAAAATAGATGCCATATTTTTCAAATAGATGCACCAACAAAATCAACAATGATGCCTTTAAAAAATACTTAAATGACCAATATATAACATGCATGATCTTAAGTATCTCACTTCATAACAAATAAAAACTTGTAAATATTATAAGATGATCTAGTGTATTCAAATCAATTTGGCATGTACAAGCCTGATACCAATAGGATTAGTATCTTCATTTACAAAATAAATTAAAAAAAGTACATGGAAATTCAACTAGAGTTGAATGATGTATGTATAGAAACATCATGACAGGTTGACTGTGTGCATTTCTCATTTTTTTTCTTGATTTTTTTTCCAGCAGATCTTTTCTTTTGACCTTCTTTGATGGCTTTTTCACAACAGATTTCCCTTCCTTTATTGATACTTTTGGAATAAAACCTACAACCAAAATAACCAATCTCATATGACCCATATGAATCATTATTTTCAGCTTTATAAAACCAATACGAATGATGAAAAACCAATATGACATAACCCGTCTAAGTACACAAAAATACGTTTGAGCTGAACAAAACACTTGGAGAAAACTGAACAATTACTGCAAGATGATGTATACAAATTGATCAAACACACTAAAACCATATACCAAACAGAATCAGTGCTACTTACTAAAAAAATGAAACCTGAACCCATATATGTCACAAGAAGCTTAATATAGAGTGAACTTGATATTCAAAATTATAAAGAACACAAAATCCCATAAAACTTATTGTAAATGGTAAGGAAAAGCATAAGTGAGAACCCACAATCAACACTGGATCAGTAAGATGAATGAAAAGTTGATTGTTCATGTTTATATTGTATTAGAAAAAACCTTTTGAAAATTTGACTACAAGAACAATGTAGCTTGCTTCTTAACTATTTACAAATGTTTGAACTGGCAACCTTATTAGTTAAGATAAAGACTTCAAATCAATAGATATTTAATAAATACCTTATTAGCTTAGGGAATCACCTTTAAGCTAATAATCCTAACATCAGCAAATGCTACACCAGTGGCACAGTTTTGCACCAGCTAATTTACAATGGATATCACGCTTTAAGCTTTTACTCTTCATTTAAAGGTGTATAGTGTATACTATGACATATCTGCAAAAGTGGATGTAGCATACAGTAACATATGCCCATAATAGAACAAACTTTAATAAAGCACCTTCTAAGTCTTTAAAACTATGTTTTTCAGCCTATAGTCCTATACCATCCAAGCTTGATAAAACCTATAAATTACTAGTTTGTTTTTGGTAATCATGGTATCTAACCTTTTAGCCGACTAATCTACACGGGTAGTGCCCAACCTCACACAAACTCAAACCTTTCAAAGCCCTCCCCTTTTTGGGAAGGTTGGTGTGGCCACTTCAGACTTTGATAAATTACTACTCCGTAGTTTCCTAAGTTTAGATGCAAAGCTTCATGTCATTCCTGGATTTTATTTCTCTATTTACAGGATACACTTTCATTCAACATAAGCATATTTGGCAAATTAAAACCCAATACCAAATACATCAAGTCTACATAAGCCTTACCTTATCTCGAGATTTAGGACCTTTTTTCACATCACTATCTCATCCGCTCCATCCTCAAGCAATACATTATCAACTTGTTCCTCCAACTCATCCAAATCCGATGCCTCAACCACATTACTCCATCTTTTTCCTTCATCCATACCGTGCAACCTCATCATACCATGCAACCTCATAAGCGCCTCCTGCACATCATTAGACCGATCCTTAGATCAGTTCCTCTAGACGGACCCGGATCATAAAACTGACTAACCATAGTGTTATTTAACTGTTACACAACGAGGTTGTCACATTACAGAATAATAAAACATATTTATCAAACCGATCAATGATTGTAAGAACTCCAAAGAACCGC
>JANFOE010002324.1:40000-101407 GCA_025667525.1 Glebionis coronaria
GACTCTAAAGAACTCTAAAGAATGACACACTGAACTTATAACATACATAAGTTCAGTGACTAACACTACTTAGGATACTTTACATCCAAATCCTGTGCAAGGGACAAATCAGGCACTGAATTGACCCAACAATCTCCCCCTATTTGGATAGAAAAGTAGCCTAAGTTAAATAGCAGTAAGTGAGCATAAAGGCTTCTTCTTACCTGCTATGTTACAACAATGAATACCAAGAATAACTAGCTTTACTAGTTCAAGTCATCCGCTAACTTGTATCGTCTTGTACCTGTTGTAGTTGTTACTGAACTGCAATGTCTGATCTTGTACTTTGAGAAACACTTGAACCAATTCCCTGATGCTTATATAGAACTCATAAAGGTAACTTCACCTTAGGTCATCAGTGAAGTTTATTATATGCTTTGCCATAAAGACCATATGCTTCACCCTAGCATATATTAAAGTAGCATATTATATCAATGTAGATCACGAGTTCATTTACCTTCAATCAGAGAAGTGTGGTCAATGGTTGACGCAGCAACCATAGAAGATCAGACAATGCAACTTGTTCAGCAACCCATCTTCAGTGACTTTGCTCAATCAGCCAAATGTAAACATTCTAAGTCCCTGAAGGTTATGTGTTGTGTATGATAGTATGTATGTAGTTTGAGTAAACTTGGTGTTTCTTCACATAAACACAAGTTTACCTCTTTCCTTGCTTCTCTCCCCCTCAAAATTTGCTAGGGAACCAAGCAAGTTTTGACCGGCTACATACTAGTACACAAGCATAGCGTGATGGTCTTCATCTCGCCTGAAATACAACTCCCCCTGAATTTCATCTCCTATCAACCACCTGATGTTATCACACCCATGTATAATAAATGTTGCATCAAATCCCTGTAACACAACCTGGTCTCTCAAAAACTCTGTGGCTGTGGTTACAGCGGGGTAGGAGAGGGTGACAACTGCTGGGGTGGGGAGGGGGGGGCTGTGAGCATATCTTCTTTCTTTGTCTTGGTGTGAGAAAAAAATTCCTGAGTGACCAAGTCCTTCAACAGCTGAAGGCTTTGAAGATAGCATGTTGATCAGCTGGTCATCTTGCCAGCGAGTACCTGTTAAACTGAATTTTTTTTTTTTTTTTTTTTTTTTTTTTTTTGTGTTTTGTGTATGGTTTGGGTGGGTATATCACAGTTGCATGTGGATCACAGCGGCATCAATATCACAGCGGTGTATATGTCCGTGGTTCTCTCCCCCTCAAAATATGCAGCTTTAGCAGCATCTTTTGACAGGGGTTCGCTGTTGAAGGTTAAGAGTTTCGGCTGTGATTATGAGAAATGACTGTGGGATATTTAGCTGTGGGTTCAGAGACAGGGGAATTATGGACTTGGGAACAGGGGTCCAAAGAGAGAAGTTGGGGACAGAGAGAGAAGTTAGTTCACATCTTCAGCGGTTCGCTGGTAAAGGTTCAGGGAACTGGGGGATCAGGGAGCTGGGGGTTCAGCTACCTTGAGGTTCAGCTGCCCTGGGGGTTCAGATCATTGTTGATAGACAGGGGTCACCCTTTTAATTGAAAAGTTCGCTGTGCATAAGTTCTTTCAGCGACCGGGGTTCAGGGACCTCTGTTGACAGATTCGCTGTCTTTGGGACATTTGCTTGCCTGGGGTCACTGACCACCTGGGGTGTGAGTTCAACAGCTGAGGGTTCAAAAACCTCTGGGGGATCAGCTTTCTGATGGGAGTTCACGCAGGGGTGGCTGGCCAAAGCTTCAGCGACCGGGTTCAGAGGTGTCCTGTGACAGCAGTCCAGGATTTGCTTGTTGGGAGGGTCCAGTCAGCGACAAGGAGTTCATTCGGCTGGGGGTTCATTCAGCTACAGGGGTCCAGCAACAGGGTGCGCTGGTTTGTTGACCGGCTGGGTATGTTGGCAGGTTCAGAGAAAGACTTGCCAGTCCAGCGAGTTGACAGGGTTCTCTTCAGCGACCCTGTGTTCAAGCTTTTAGCTGGCTGGTGGTTATAGCTGTTAGGTCCACAGCTTCTTAGCAATCTTCTGGTGACACCCTGATAAGTTATCAAACGCCTGATCACATCTTTTCAAAACGCCTGAACAAATGCGACCCAAGTAATAGCTTCTAATTTATCAGCTTCACAAGTGTTGATTTTGTACACCCCATTGCTAATAATTCATCAGCTTCCCATAATCTACTAAATATCAGATGCCTTTCCTTTTTCCTTAGGTCCACAGCGACCCTTTAATCCAATATTCTTCTTCAATGATAACCTCAGCCAAATTTTTTTATTGAGCTTAGCTGTGGTTGTGGGATGAGGTTCATTCAGGGATCGCAGTCTCATGGTGACAACATTTCATGTACCATCAGACGCCTTCCTCCAGCTTTTGTTTACAACGAAACAATATTAAGATCCCTGTATTGAACACCCAAGAAAAGTATCAAAAACCACCACTGAATACTTTATCGGCTACCACATTGTATCATCTATCTTCAGCCATATCACGAACTGATATTTAATCAGCTCTTCATAACATAATCCAACCATCAGTTTCTTTAAGCTGAAGAAATCATTTCCCTCGATAATCATTTACTGTCATTAACAACCCGACAATTCCATATACCAGGTCTTCAATCTCTTATCCAATAAAACTGAACATCCCCCAACATCAGTTATTCTACCTTAGTTATCAAAACTGAAGATTATACCATGAACCATAATATTCTTGGTTCTCAACAAATCAACCATAATCATCCACTATTTATTAATAACAAAACCGCAAGTACCCATAACCCATACATTCTCAATCAACCCATTTCTTTGTATACCCATCTCTTCGTATCACTCCCTATCTCAATCAAAACAAAATTCATTCAAAGCAATCCCTTCATGTGGCCAAAAGAAGGAGTACTATATATATATATATATATATATATATATATATATATATATATATATATATATATATATATATTTTCGATTTGAGTGGCTTCTTCTCAAAGACTAATCGATGGTAGTGTGAATTTGGGATGATGGTTATGGGTTTTGTGTAAGGGTACATATGATGAGTATCCGGATCTGTTTTTTACTATGATGATTTAAATCGTGGGATGTGGGATTGTGTTTATGATGATTTTTTTATAACAGATCTCAAATCTGTCTTCTTTTAAGAATAGGTGACTTGGGATATTTTTTGTTGCCCGTTTTTTGATGAGGGAGAGATCTAGATTTGAGTGATGAGGGAGATTGGTTTGGTTTGAGTGTGACGGTTTGAGTGATGGGATGAGAAAGAAGGAGGCGATAAAGATATTTAGATTGAGGGAGACGGTGGATGTTTGGTGGGGATTTTATAAAAAAGAATGTGGCGATGGGAATAAGAGGAGAAGAAGGATAAAAGAGTCGGTGGAGGTGGATGGATAAGATCTGGATGGGTATTGTTTTAATAAAAGTCATCAGAGTGTATTTTTTCTTAAAACCTGCTACTGTAAAGATAATTTTTTAAATACATTGATGATTTTGACGATGTAAAAAATGTTATTAGCAGCCATACTGAACGGATCTGGATAGAAATTAATCCAACCCGCTCTGATACCAATTGTAGGTCCACGAATCTTGTGCAAACATCGAATCTGTGAAGAACAATGAAGAACATTTGCACAATTAAACCAATTGACTAACTAATAACACAAGCTTGTACTTTTCATCGTATGTATATATTATTAATAATGAATCAACAAATATACATGACTTGCCCGGTTGTTTGGGGAACAACAACCGGGCGATGAATGACAAACTAAACTCCCATGTTCATAGCTAGCTAAGCTTATGCAACAATGGGAGGATGAAACCCTAAACCACTAAAGTATTACATATTTGTTTCTGTGGGTGGAATCATTAACTATTCTATTACAAGTACCACATATATATAGTGGGAGTGTGAAGCTTCCTTGAGAAGCTTTACTAAAGTACAAGTAACCACCTTGTACTTTGTTGTCTTCATCTTTTGCACCTTTGACAAAGTAAGCCTTCCTCTTGAACCTTTGTCTTCATTGCTAATAAGACATGTGCCCACTAATACATAAGACCCTTCTTCAGGTCTTCTTAACATCTTCAGGTCTTGTAATCAGTAATAGTCTTGAGGAGTTAGTAAGCTATTATGTCATCACTTACTAACTCCATCATCCTTGATTCTTTGCACACTTACTGAGATCCGCCTCAGCTAATGACGAGTCTATCTCGTAGACTCTAAAGAACTCTAAAGAATGACACACTGAACTTATAACATACATAAGTTCAGTGACTAACACTACTTAGGATACTTTACATCCAAATCCTGTGCAAGGGACAAATCAGGCACTGAATTGACCCAACATTTTCTTAATCAAGTTGTTTGTGAGAATGATTTGTTTATGTGATTGATCTTATGGTTTTGATTGGTGGATGATTTAGCTTATTGTGTTCTTGCTTAATAGTTTTTACTTTATTTGTAATTAAGTTCATTTGATAGATTAATATTTTTAATTAAAAGTTGATTTTAATAATTTTGATTATTTTGTGTTTTTAAAGTTTTTAATTTGTGGCTTATTTAGTTTTTCATAAAATCAGTTAGGTTAAAGTTTTGGTCAAGTGCTTATTTGGTTTTGCTTATTTGTGGCTTAATTCGTTTGATCTGCTAATGTACTTCCCTTGTTTTTATATCTTCAGAAAAGGGTTTTGTATTCCGAAGATATACAATTATTCCGAAGCTCCCATTTATCTGAATTTATCAATTTTATCCGAAAAAGCTTTATCCGAAAACCATTGTTCTTTTTTTTCCCGCCAAGAAATTATTCTGAAAAAAAAATTTTATTCCGAAAATTTCATTTTTCCTAAAATGTTGAATATTCCAGAATTAGTGCATTTTTCCGAAAAACTGATTATTCCGAAATTAGTGCATTTTTTCAAAAAAACTGATTATTCCGAAATTAGTGCATTTTTCCGAAGAAGTTGATTATTCCGAAATTAGTGTATTTTTCCGAAAATTTCATTTATTCCGAAATTAGTGCATTTTTCCGAAGAAATTGGTTATTCCGAAAATAGTATGTTTTTTCGGAAAACTGATTATTCCGAAAATAGTGTGTTTTTCTGAAAAACTGATTATTCCGAATATAATTGTTTTATCCGAACTTAGTGAATTATTCCGAAAATAGTTATTTTATCCGAACTTAGTGAATTATTCCGAAGAAGTGGATTTATCCTAGATAGTCTTATTTATCCGAAGATCAGTTTACCCAGAAAATTCAAGGTTAGATTTCCCTCTTTTATTTTTATATTTACGTTTAATAATTTTAGCTTTTATTTTTCAATAGAAATAGATAATCTAAAGCTCCCCCTTTTAGTGACCAAAAACGACAATTCCACTCTAAACCGTGATCAATTCGAATTGAATCGAGTACGAACAACATACAAAGACACACACACTAAACCATTAAATCAAATGGCGCCGCTGCCGGCTCTTTTCGTAAAGATTAACGGTTTTTAGTGAGAAAAATTGGATTTTGGGATCCGTTCTTCTGGGAACGTTATTTTCAAGCAAAAATTTTCAAAAAATCCTAAAAAATATAAAATTTTCAGAAATCCAAAAAAAAAAAAAAAGATAAAAAATCAAAAATATTGTAGTTCATTTTTAGTGTATGCGTACTCGATCTTCGTCTTATTCTGAGCCCGAGACTCGTAGAGACTTAGATATGGCCGGTGTGCATAATAACAACAACCCACCTCACCCTAATTTGAATAATAACAATCATGTCCCTCAACCCGACCTTCGTACGATGGAGGAGCTATGCCAACCAACTATGAATGGGCGTGGAGGACCGATTGCGCCGATGCAAATCACGGCTCCCGAATTTTCGTTGAAGCATCACATGATCCAGCAAGTTCAAATTGCTTGTCCATTTCGCGGATTACCGGATGATGATGCCAACAAACACCTCGATAAATTCATTACCGTCACTCAAAGCATGAAATATCCTGGTGTTTCCATGGATTTTCTTCGCCTTCGTCTTTTTCCACACACTTTATCCCACCAGCCGAAAAATGGTTTGATCGTCTTCCTAAAAACTCAATTCATACAGGGGACGAGATGACTCAAAATTTTTTGTCGCGCTACTTTCCACCATCCATGGTCACTAGTCTTCGGAATCAAATTAGTGGTTTCACTCAAGAACCCGATGAGTCGCTTTTCGATGCTTGGGAACGTTATAATGTCTTGATCGATGGATGCTCCCTGTCACATTAGTTGATACTTTCTACAATGGTTTAACTTTTCGTGATCATGATACGATTAATGCCACCGCCGGTGGTACATTCATGAAGAGAAGACCCAAGGAGTGTAGAGAGCTTATAGAGAACATGACCACTCATCACAAAAATTGGGATTCATCCGCATCTTCAAGAAATAACCCGAGAGTCAATGTTTCTTCAACTTCATCAAACCCCGAGTTAACCGAACTCACCCGCCAAATAGCCGAGATGAACAAAAATTTCTTAACCATGGCTACGAACCAATTTCAACAAGTTAGTGTAACACCTTCTTGTGAGACTTGCGGTGGTCCTCATTCATACAACAATTGTCCTTCTACTCATGACAATCTAGAAAACGCGTATGCGGCTAACGGTAATTTTTCCACATGAGGCTATCAAGCTCGTCCTCAAGGTGATCACAATTTGCTAAGTTATCGTTCAAACAACTTTCTTTCACCACCCGTTTTCCTCCTCAAAACCAAAACAACTTCAGTCGCAACAATCCAAACCAACCTCAAGCTCCTACTCAATATCAAAACCAAAGAAACCCATATCCACCTCAAGGAAATAATCAAGTTTACCAATAACCCACTTATCAACTAGCCGCTTACCAAGTTCCTCCTCCCAACCAACCCACGCCATTTGATCACGAGGTTGAAACTTACATGAGGACTAATGACGCGTTGGTGAAGAATCTTCAGAGCCAAATTATTAACTTGAAAGGTGACATGGCGAAACAAGGGAATGATCTTTGAGCCGAGCTTAGGAATGACATGCGAAACGTTTTAAGCAGTCAAACAAATGACTTAAGGGATATGATGGCTAGTTTCTTCCCAAGTAATCAAACCTCTGGTTCGGGTTCTCTTCCGAGTAACACCGTTGCTAATCCAAGAGGGGAGATGAAAGCAATCACCACCCGAAGTGGAAAAGGTTATAAGGAACCCCAGATTCCTAAACCTACTCCGGTGATTGTGACAAAGGATAACGAGCCCCCTTCACCAATTCCCCCACCTTCTACTTCTACCCCTCCACCACCCAAGGATGTGAGTGAGAATTCTATTCCAAAGCCTTCATCTCAACCCGACATACCTTATCCTTCAAGGTTGAGAAAAGAGAAGTTGAAGAACAAGGATGATATTCAAGTTTAAAACTTTCTTAAAATGTTTAAACAATTGAATTTCAACATCCCCTTTACCGAGGCTCTCGCTCACATGCCTAAATATGCTAAAATATTCAAAGATCTTCTAAGTGATAAGGAAAAACTCCTTGATATTGATCAAACCCAACTTAATGAGAATTGCTCCACGGTTCTCTTAAGGAAATTACCAACCAAACTTGGTGATCCGGGTCGCTTTCTCATTCCTTGCAACTTTCCCGGGGTTGAGAATTGTATGGCCCTAGCCGATCTAGGTGCTAGTATCAACCTAATGCCATTAAGAGTTTGGAAACAATTATCTCTACCCGAGCTAGTCCCCACACGAATGAAATTGGAGTTAGCTAACCATACGGTTGCTTATCCGGTGGGGATAGCCGAAGATGTCTTCGTCGGTGTCGACAAATTCACCTTTCCGGCGGATTTTGTTGTCGTTGACTACGAAATGGATCCCGTGTTCCATTAATCGTTGGACGTCCATTCTTGAGGACCGGTCGCACTCTCATCGATGTAGCCACGGGCGAATTAATCATGAGAGTTGGTGACGACAAAATCGTCTTCAACATGGGTAAACTTTCTAAGCAACCTTATGAACATGAGAGCATTAATTTCATTGACGTACTTGATGAGGCTTGTGAAGAACATTTCAAAGACGCTTGTAAAAGTGGTTTTTATTCTCTACCCATTGTTGAGACCGTTTCCTCTATTGCTCCCTCATTGAATCCATTTGGAGAAAGTGATTTTCTTTTGAAAGAACTTGAAGCAACTTTAGGGGATGTGGATTTAAAATATGACGATTCTCCCTTCGATTGGGACGAAGACATTCGTACCATTGAGAAAATTCTCAATGAGGACCATATTTCTCCACCTTCTCCTATGGAAATCATAAACGATGATCCGAATTTGACTAAGCCTTCCATCGACAATCCTCCAGATTTAGAGCTTAAGGAATTACCGTCTCATCTTGAATACGTTTTCCTAGAAGACAATAAGAAGTTACCCGTCATCATTTCAAAGGACTTAAAAGAGGATGAAAAATCTCGACTTATCGATGTGCTAAAAAATTATAAGAAAGCAATTGCTTGGAAAATTTCCGACATCCGCAGAATTGATCCTAACTTTTGTACTCATAAAATTCTCACGGAACATGACTTTAAACCCGCAACCCAAAGCCAAAGAAGGGTTAATCCAAAAATTCATGACGTCATTAAGAAAGAAGTTATCAAACTTCTATATCCCGGAATGATTTACCCTATTTCGGATACGCCATGGGTTAGACCCGTCCATTGTGTGCCTAAGAAAGGCGGGATAACCATTGTTCCCAATGAAAACAACGAGTTGATTCCTACTCGACTTGTCACGGGTTGGCGAGTTTGCATAGACTATCGCAAGCTCAATGATGCCACTCGTAAGGATCATTTTCCTCTTCCTTTCATTGACCAAATGCTCGAGCGTTTAGCGCGTAATGACTACTATTGCTTCTTAAACGATTTCTCCGGGTATTTTCAAATTCCTATCGATCCAAAAGACCAAGAGAAAACCATATTCACTTGTCCTTATGGAACATTTGCTTACAAAAGAATGCCTTTCGGCTTATGCAATGCTCCTGGGACTTTCCAAAGGTGTATGATGGCTATATTCCATGACATGGTTGAAGAAACTATGGAAGTCTTTATGGACGATTTCTCGGTCTATGGTGATTCTTTCTCATCTTGCCTTGCCAATTTAGAACGTATGCTTAAACGGTGTGAAGACACTCGTCTTGTTCTTAATTAGGAAAAATGCCATTTCATGGTAAAAGAAGGTATTGTTCTAGGTCACAAAATTTCCAAAGTCGGTCTTGAAGTTGACCGTGCTAAAGTTGACGTCATTAATAAGTTGCCTCATCCTTCAACCGTGAAGGGTGTGAGAAGTTTTCTTGGTCATGCGGACTTCTATCGTCGATTCATTCAAGATTTTTCTAAAATAGCTCGCCCGATGACCCACCTATTGGAAAAATATACTCCTTTTATCTTTTCTAAAGAGTGTATCAAATCTTTCAAACTTCTTAGGATAAATTAACTAAGGCACCGGTCTTAGTTACCCCTAATTGGGAGTTACCTTTTGAATTGATGTGTGATGCTAGCGACTTTGCTATTGGAGCGGTTTTGGGACAAAGAATCAACAAACATTTCCAACCAATCCATTATGCTAGCAAGACAATGACGGGCACTCAATGGCATTATACTACAACCGAAAAAGTGCTTTTAGCTGTTGTATATGCTTTTGCAAAATTTCGCCTCTATCTTTTCCTTTCCACCACCATTGTGTACACCGATCATTCCACGTTGAAGTACTTGTTAACAAAACAAGATTCTAAACCAAGACTTATTCGTTGGGTTTTACTCTTTCAAGAATTCAAAATTGAAATTCGTGATAAAAAGGGAGGGGAAAACCTAGCAGCGGATCATCTTAGTAGACTCGAGGATCCTTATCAAGGGGAACTTCCAAATCAAGAGATTAATGAATCTTTTCCCCTTGAGGCCTTAATGTCTATTAACTCCAATCTTGATGATACCCCATGGTTTGCGAACATTGCAAACTATTTAGCGGGTGGTGTTCTTATGGAAGGGTTAACGTCCCAACAAAAAAAAAGTTCTTAAAGGACATTAAGCACTATTATTGGGATGACCCTTAACTTTTCAAGCAATGTGCAGATCTTTTCATTTGTAGGTGTGTTGATGGGCTGGCAGCGTTACTAATCCTTGAAGCTTGCCATAAAGGACCCACCGGTGGTCACTTTGGTCCTAACTATACCGCGAAGAAAGTTTTCGACTCCAGATTTTATTGGCCCACCATTTATCATGATGCTCATGAAATAGTTAAGCATTGTGATGCTTGCCAACGACAAGGCAAGATCACACATAAAGATGAGATGCCTCAAAATTTCATCCAAGAATGTGAAACCTTTGACGTATGGGGCATTGACTTTATGGGGCCATTTCCATGATCCAAAGGGAACAAGTACATCCTCGTAGCCGTTGACTACGTATCTAAATGGGTTGAAGCAAAGGCTTTACCTACGAACGATGTGAGGGTGGTTGTGAACTTTCTGAAACAATTAGTTTCTCGATTCGGTGTCCCTCGTGCTATCATTAGTGATCGCGGGACTCATTTTTGCAATGATCAATTTACGCGAGTCATGGCTAAGTATGGTGTCAATCACCGTCTTTCCACCGTGTATCATCCACAAACTAATGGTCAAGCCGATATTTCTAACCGTGGACTTAAGAGAATCTTAGAGCGAACCGTGGGAGAGCATCGTGCCTCATGGGCCGATAAACTTGATGATGCTTTGTGGGCTTTCCGTACCGCATATAAGACACCTATTGGTTGCACTCCTTATCATCTTGTGTACGGAAAGGCATGCCATCTCCCCATTGAGTTGGAGCATTAGGCTTATTGGGCCTTGAAATGGGCTAATTTTGATATCAACAAAGTCGGTGATCTTAGGAAAATCCAATTCAATGAACTCAATGAACTTAGGAATGAAGCTTATGAAAATTCGTTGATCTATAAGGAGAAGACCAAGCTCATTCATGATTCTAAGATCAAAAACCGAGAAATCATAAATGGTGATCAAGTTTTACTCTTTAACTCTCGGTTGAAAATCGTTTCGGGCAAGCTTAAGAACCATTGGTCTGGTCCATTCACCGTCGCCAAAGTCTTCCCTTATGGCACCATTGAGTTATCTCAACCAAATGGGCCAAATTTTAAAGTGAATGGACAGTGTGTTAAGTTATACTTTGGTGAGGACATCTCTCATGAGATGATTCCATCCCTCACCACGTTTCCCTTGAATTAGTTCTGGGTCGAGTCAGGCTCGTGACTCGGTTAACAAAAACAAGCGCTTCTTGGGAGGCAACCCGATGTTCTATCCTTTACCCGTTTTCATAATAAGTGTAGGGGGAGCTATGTAGGTGTTCGTTGTCTTGTTTCTTGTGATGTGCAGGGATGAAATTTTCAAAGAGCGCTTTTGATGATATTTGACGACCCGTGATCCTGTGTTCCCGTCTTCCCGCTTCTATCCTAAACTTTTGTGATTCAATATTTCATATCTTATATGTTAACATTGAAATCGCTATAATCGTCTCTTCCTTAGCAAAATTTAAACAAAGTGCACAATGTCCTAAGTGTAGGGGAGTTTACTCCCACATGCTTAAACATTGCGGGCAATGTTTATATCAAGTGTAGAGGGACTTCTATCGAAGTTAAGTGGGCTTTTCCATGAATATGTCCTCATTTTAACCGGAAAATTTAATTTTTCGACATTTTTCAAAAATTTTGATCTATTTTGGCCTAGTAGTATTTTTCATTTATTTTCTTTTATGTTCTTTCCTTCTGTTATCGCATTTCATTTCAAGAATAAAGTCAAAAGAGAAAAACAAAGTAGTTAAATAAAATGGTTTTAATGAGTTTAGATGTCTTTGATATATTAGGCCCGTCATGAATCTTTTGACTCAACCCGAGTTTACTTATCTAAGTTTACTCTAGCTAGTATCCTTAACGTGTTTAAATCAAGTTTTGCTAGGCTTTTAAATAGGGAACTTTAAAACGCGAAAGTCTTAACTCTTACGGGTTAAGAACAAGAACTTTTTGCAAGTTCCTATAATTGATCCTAGAAAGTCGTTTATCAAGGGAACTTTAAATGCAAATTCTAAACTTGAAAAGTCTAAGAAGATGCAAGATCCTATAGATGACTTGAAAACCCAAAACTTTGATTTAAAAGGCTAAGCATCCACGAGTCTCATTCCTTGAGATTTTAAATTGTGGAGAACGAGAGATGATAGAGTCAATTATAAGTTTCGTATTCTTTCATGAATTTATGTGAGATAATTATGAACTTTTTCTCCTATCGCTTGTTAATAAATATAATTGCAATTAATAAGGTCGTACGATTTGAAAAGTTACTTAGCTTCTAGCACAAGATCGTTTAAAAGTTGCTCGGTATTATTAGAGTTCATAGCCAATGCATAACTTATTGAAGCGGGATGCGAAGATTGGCGAGTCCGAAAAGGCCCTAACAAGGCATAAGGGCTACATTTTGTTGCTAAAGATCCAAAGTGATGTGAAGAATCATTTATCAAAAATCAATATGAAGGATCGGGACACACGACGAAAAGCAAATACTCCCCTAAAGATCATGTAGAAGTCTATCCGAAAAGACCCTAGTAAGGTATGAGGATAAATAGATCCGAGTCCTAAAAGGAGGCAGATCGTTTTATATCAAAATCCAAAATAACGATTGGAGAAAAATGAAGAAGTCGTGGTCCAAGTATGAAGAATCTCTCAAAAACTTCAAGTGAAGAAATTACTATTATAAAGAGAAGACCATTATTTCAAGAATGTCTCTCAAGATTTGGAGTATGAAGTCAATGCCAAATATCGGTCCGAGAAAGGTCTCAAATCGTGAAGTGAGTTATGCCAAGATATGAACTTTATGAGGTTTCGAGAATCAGTTTTAAAAGATTTTGTCCTTTAGCTAACTATTGATTAAATCGTCCTACTTTAATTTTAGCCTTAATAAATTAGCGAAATAAGTCAACAATGCATCCTCGTGACCATTCAAGACAATAATAAAATATAAGAGATACACCTAGGAATAAGGGAGTCTAAGTGAATAATTGGGCCACATGAGTTTATGTTAGTTTATTAACTTATAATAACAATGATCTCATTTTTAAGTTTGGTGTGGGGAACGTGAAACTTGAGGGTGATAAACATTCATAAACCAAAGCCCTAATGTAAGTCTTCGATCTCTTTACTTCTTTTCCTTCAAGCATTTTGTATATATTTCTATCTTTTTAGTTTCCTTAGTGTTTAGTATTTAATAAAGGCCAAGGTGGGTTAACTATGATGAAAAATATAAACCGTGCTTTGAAATTAATGCATTGCATGAGGGCATTGCAATGGTCAAGTGTAGGGGATTTAATAAGTGTGAAAACACTTATCCTTTTACTACTTATTTCTAATAATAACAAGACCAAAACGTGTATTTAATGTCGTAAAAGGCGGAATTATGCGTGGTTTGTGTTTTTATTGTGTTTTAGGACAAAAATACGAAAAAGGAAGAAAACACGGGCTTTCACGGGCTTTTATCGAAGAAAACGACAAAAGACGAAGTCAAAAGATCAAAAGTGCAAGAAGAACAGAAGTCAAAGGCCTATTCTGAAGATTTATCGAAGAAAAAGACTAAAGACGGAAGTTTAACGAAGTCGAAGAACCAAGTCTACTAAAAGAAGAAAATTAGAAGTGTTGGGAATCTAAACTTGTTAGATTCCCTGATCATTGATTTAAACATAATTAGGCTGATAGATAGTCCCTTGCCTGTGCCTAGGAGGCAGGCAAGTTTCGCAAGACTCACAGAGATCCAAGTCTCTGTGAGCAACCTCAGAGGAGTCCATGTCAGAGACATTGTCAGGGAAGTCGAAGATTACCTGAAGACATACTCCTTGGCTGTGATGGATAACAACCAAGATGTATTAGTGACTCTGAGGGGTTGAGAGTTAACAGGGGTGGCAATACCCTGATAACTCTCAGCACACTTTGGACATGCCATTTGTGTGTTCGAGAATATGAAGAATAAGGAAACTGTTTTTGACAACTGTTCCTTAAAGCATAATGGAAGACTACCAAGAATAGAAGGACATCATGTGACTGATGTGGGAACTTGTAAAAGCTTGTGTAGTCGACATCAAGTACTGTTTAAGTCAAACTCGTAACACTCTAAATAGGATGTGTATCCATGCATTAATGTACAACACCTTGAGATATTAAGAACATTAGTGCGTATAACTTAGTGAATCAAATAGCTACGACTGTATTCATAAGTTAAGGTTTATTGTTGTTCAAAGTGTGCACAACACATTGTCATCAAACGGTGTTATCCATAACACTTGTAATTCTTTATTATAAAATAATAAGATTACGTTTGAAAAGTAATACCTTGTGTTGATTAAGTTAAGATTAGGGTTTCTTGCATTGATTAGGGACTTTCAATTGGTATCAGAGCGGTGTCTGATATTAAAACCTTCAAGAAACATCGTTCTCAGTTTTATAATCAAGATCCACCATGCCGGAAACTTCTAGCCCACACTCACCTTCCACAAACCCATCTTCACCAAGACTTAACCCTCCAGCAAATGACGATGATCTACCCCAACTTCTTGACTCAAGAGGTGGATCACACGTAACCAGTGTACCAGTCTTTGATGAAGAAGACTTTGCCAGTTGGAAGAGTCAATTTCTTGTATACCTTGATGGACTTGAACCTTTTCTCTTAGAAATTTCAGAAAATGGTCCATATATTCCCATGGCGCTTACATCTACTGAAGAAAACCCTCTTCCCAAACCTGTCAAACAATGGACCTCAGCTGATAGGAAATTAGCAAACCAAGATAAACGTCTCAAAAGCATCATAATTTCCTGTCTTCCCAAGCATATCATGAAGTCTGTCATTCAGTGTCCCACAGCTAAACAAATGTGGACAGACCTCATTCTTGGCCATGAAGGACCCTCTGAAACAAGAGAGACAAAGATTCAGGCACTCAGACTTCAGTTTAATGCTTTTAAGTCACTTGAAGGTGAAAAGGTTCAGCAAACCTATACTAGGCTGAAGATTCTTCTAAATGACCTTGCTATGAATGATGTCACTATTGGTCAAGCTGAGATCAATGCTACTTTTGTCAACAACCTTCCAAGAAAGTGGCTGAGCATGAATCAGACTCAGAGAGCTAACAACTCAATCAAAAATGATACCCTTGCTCAGCTCTATGGTAAGTACAATTATGAAGAAGGGCTGATCGATACTATCTACAAATCAGAGACTGAAAGATTTGTTGTCCAAGGAGCAACTTCCAAAGCTTTGATCTCTGCAACACATCCTCATGACAGCGATTCTGATATTGAAGAAGATACCCGTAGCAGCCAAGAATTCTTGTCAGACCTCAATGCAGAATTCCATGAAAGAGCACTGCTAGCCAACCAAAGAAGATACTACAAAAGATCTGGAAGAGTAGGATCAGCTAGCAAACCAACTGACAGGTCAAAAGAAACATGTTTTGCCTGTGGAAAGCTTGGACATTATCAAAAAGAGTGTCCTTCTACCAAGACATCCTCACCCTTTTATCCATCATCTTCATCCAAACCCTACAAGTTCAAACAACATAACAACTCATCTCAATCCAATTCTTCAGACACTGAGAAGAAAGATTACAAAAATAAGTACAAGGCACTTAAAGCTGAGTTAGAACAAATGAACTTGAAGATTGAAGCTATGTCCAAAAAGAAAGGTGGTGAGAAAAAGACTGAGAAAGGGTTGGTTGCTGAAAATTATGATTGGAATGATGAACCATTGACTTCAGACGAAGAAGACACCACAAGAGTCAGAGCTTTTATGGCGATAGCTGAGGATGAACCAGCTGTTGGAAAAGGTGATGCAAGATCAGGACAATGGGTTGACATCACAATGAAAAAGGTACACAGGCTTCTATCTATGTCTGATAGTGATGAACGTAAGCATGTCCTTGATTACACCATTGTTGATTTGCACTTTGTTGAGGAACAAAGGAAGAACCTACTTGATAAGTTTCACTCTGTTAAAACTGAAATGATAAATGCTAAGGCTGAATGTGAAACTCTCAGGCGGGTTAACTTAGAGAAAATATCCCTGCAAAATGAAGTAGCTAGATTAACCTTGAAAAACATAGCTTTAAATGATCAAGTCACTGAATTGAACAAGATTATTGAAAAATGGTTGTGTGCTAGGTTTACTATTGATGAATTGCTTAGGGATGAAGTGCCTGCTGACTTAAACAGGGATATAACTGCTAAGAATAAAAAGCTGAGGATTCTCACCAAACCCAAAGACATTGTCTTTAAATCTACAGAGACTATTCATATGTCAGATACCTCTTTGACTAATGACCCTGTCTCTGAAGATGTGGCTGAGCTACCACCTTTGCCCAAACTCTCTGGAGTTGAACCTAGCAGTTCTTCTAGATCTGCTAAGGACGAACTTAGGACAGATATTGAGAATCCTCTAGCCAAAGTTTTTCGTGTGCCTGCTAAACAAACTGGTAAACAAGTAGCTTTTAAGCCTGTTACTACTAAAGCTGTGAATAAGGTTGACCCCACCACTGAAGATCGCCTGTTGTCTCTTATGAAAGAAGTAGAACTCTTGAAACAACACATTAAGCCTTCCGCTGAATGCTCTACTTCTCATGAACCTAAGTCAGTCCTAGGTGAACCCAAAGGGGAAAGGTTAATCAAACCTTATTGCAATGTTTGTAAAAATTCTCACCATTCGACCTTAGATCATGACAGACACATGGCAGCTAAAAGAGCACAGACACCCTCTAGGGACAGACCACAGAGTTCCAAAAGACAACAGGGAAATTAAAAATCTTATCCTCCCTGTAAATTCTGTGGGTTCACAGACCATCACTCAGACGAGTGTGGTGACTTCCCTGGGTGTGATATCTGTGGGAGTTATAACCATGAAACAATGAACTGTCCATCCTAACGCCAAAAGTTTTTCAGGAACACAAGAGTTGCTAACAAGAAATTCAGGGAACCCACTGGAAAGTGGGTTCACCATAGGAACTAATTTGTTTCTATGTATCTGTGCAGAAATATCTCAAGGAATCGGTATGGTATCTAGATAGTGGCTGTTCTAGACACATGACAGGGATTCAACAATACCTGCACAGATACTCAAAGGAGCCAGGTCCCAAAGTGGTGTTTGGAGATAACTCTTCAGGTGACACAGAAGGATATGGCTCAGTGAATTGCAATGGGATCACATTTACCAGGGTTGCATATGTGAATGGTCTTAAACACAATCTTATTAGCATCAGCCAATTATGTGATGCTGACTATAAGGTTTTGTTTACTAAGACTCAGGGAACCATATTCAACAAAAATAATGATGTTGTGCTGGTTGCACCTAGAAGGAGAGATGTTTATGTCATCAACATGGCTGTGTGCTCTGAAGACAGTTCAAATTGTTTTCTTGCCAAAGCCTCTGAAAGTGTCAACTGGCTGTGGCACAAAAGACTGTCTCATCTCAACTTCAAGAACATCAATAAGATAGCCACTCAAAACTTGGTTGCTGGTCTACCTTCAGTAATGTTTTCCAAACACAAAACTTGTTCTGCCTGTGTCAAAGGAAAACATCACAGGTCTTCATTCAAGACTAGGCAATCATTCTCTATTGATAAGTGCTTACATCTCCTTCACATGGACTTGTTTGGGCCTGTCAAACCTCAAACCATTAATCACAACAAATACACCTTGGTCATAGTTGATGAATTTTCAAGATATACATGGGTGTTCTTCCTCAGAAGGAAAAGTGATGCAGCTGATACCATCATGTCCTTCATCAGACAGGTTGAAAATATGAATGATGTTAGAGTCAAAGCTCTAAGAAGTGATAATGGTACAGAATTCAAGAATCATCAACTTGAATCATTTTGTGATGAAAAAGGGATTTCTCAGAACTTCTCTTCAGCTGGCACTCCTGAACAAAATGGTGTGGCTGAAAGAAGAAACAGGACTCTGATTGAAGCAGCAAGAACTATGTTAAATGGTGCAGCCTTACCAAAGCAATTTTGGGGAGAAGCTGTACACACTGCCTGCTACACTCAAAACAGATCAATCATTGTCAAAAGACATGGCAAAACCTCCTATGAAGTTTTCAGAAAAAGATCTCCAGACGTCAGCTATTTTCATGTGTTTGGATGCCCTGTGTTTATTTATAACTACAGGGATAAACTTGGAAAGTTTGATGAAAAAGCTGATGATGGTTTCTTTTTGGGATACTCTCCAACAGCCAAAGCCTTCAGAGTATTCAACATCAGAAGACAAGAAGTAGAAGAAACTTTCCATGTCAGATTTAATGAAGATGATGAAGTCATACAAAGGACAGGAACAGAGGGTGATGAAGTAGATTTTAATGAAAATATTTCTTTCCCAAGTGATGAGTTCACAGAACCCAGACCTACCAGTCATCACCACTCCAACACTCTCACTCCTTATGTTCCTGCGTTTGACCCTCTGTCTACTCACAACATAGAAGTTCCTACCTCTCAGGAACTTGATGAAGAAGAACCTCAAATCTCTGATGGTCCTTCTCATGATATTGATGACTCACCAATTCTTCAAATCTCTGAAGATTCTCCTGCTGATAATGAAATAGCTTCCCTTGATATGGCTGAAGAAGACTCTGACACTGAAGTAGTCTTTGAAGAAAGCCCTCCTAGTCAGCAGGATGAGACTCAAATTGTACCAGCTGTGCCCTCAAGTACCCCTGTTCTTGAATCCCCAGCTCCTCAAAATAAGTGGTCAAGAGATCAACACATTCTTCTTGTCAACATTATTGGGGAACCAAATGCAGGGGTCACAACCAGACAGCGAATCCAAGACTCAGAGTCAGCCTCAGCCAATGAATGTCTATTTGCTGAATTTCTTTCTCAAATTGAACATAAAAGAGTTGCTGAGGCTCTGGTAGAAGAAGGATGGGTAGCTGCTATGCAAGAAGAAATCAATCAGTTCAAAAGGAACAAAGTATGGACACTAGTGCCAGCTCCACCTGGAAAGAATATCACAGGCACTAGATGGATCTATAGAAATAAGATGGATGAAATTGGGAACATCATCAGGAACAAGGCAAGACTGGTAGCACAGGGATTCTCTCAGACTGAAGGAATCAGGTCAGGGAAAAGAACATCTGTTATGTGCGTTTCTTGTCCCTGATCTTTGAGAGTTTGCTGGGAGAAAATTACCACAACAAGGCTTTGACTGCCCTTAAGCCCTATCGCATCACTGGCGCCATCTACAAGGAAATAGGAGCTGAGGATATCCCTGTCACTGCACACATGCTGAACGTGGCCAACCAGGTACCTAACGCTGAGAAGCCCTTGCTCCCTTCCTCTGAGAAGGTGAATACTTCTAGTGTCGCTGGCAAGTCTACGTCTTTGACCTCTGGGCAGCACACTACTAAGTCCAAGGCTTCATCTGGCCAACAGCCAAAGAAGAAGAAAATCCCCTCTTCTTCCCACTCCAAAGCTGTTAGTAAGGCCAAGGAAAAGAAGATTGACACCGCCTCTGGTCCAGATACTCTTGTGGATTCAGAATCTTTGGCTGACAAACAACAGGCGTCTAGTGTCTCTAGGTCAGCAGAGACAACAGGAAACCAGCCAAACCAAGCTGATATCTCACAGGTAATCAGTGTACATTTTTAGAGGTTCACAAGCAACCACTCTCATTATGTCTGTAGGAGAGAGTGGTGAAGTTAGGGTAATCCTCGACCCATAGAAGTCTGTCATTACACTTAGAATACTTTAAGACTTCTGTACACCCTGTCTTTGCACCAGGGAATGATTCCTTTGTGTTTATAAAGCACCCCGATGACCCTGAACCCTCTAGACAGTATTCAGGCTAACAACAACCTGAATACATTAATGTCTCAACCTTGATCAGCTGTACTTCACACAGCCTCTTGGTTCCCTCCTTAAAAGAGTCCCAAAGGATTTATCCTTTCAGGGGGAGCTGAATCATCACCCTCAGCTTTCCTAGGGGCAGCGTAACAGGCGACCTACAACAACATATGTTTCACTCTTAAAAGAGTCCCAAAGGTTTTACCTTTTGGGGGGGCTGAATAATCACACTCAGCTTTCCTAGGGGCAGCGACTGGTGATCATTAAACAACATATGTTTCACAATCAAAAGAGTCCCAAAGGTTTTTTACCTTTTTGGGGGGGCTGAATAATTACACTCAGCTTTCCTAGGGGCAGCGAATGGCGACCATTAACCACAACTCATTCACACTTAAAAGAATCCCAAGGATTTATCCTTTGGAGTGGCTGAGTAATCACCCTCAGCCTCTCTGGGACAGCGAAATGGCGACCATTCACCTTATATTTTTTCCCTGTTACTAATTACAACAAACTTGCAGGCTGAAATTGTACAGCCAGTCCAAGAATCTCAGGTACACGAAAAGGAGGCTGAAACAATAACTCAGGATAAACTCAATACTAGAGAGCTTGTGTTAAATGTTGATGAAGAAATGCTCTCAGTAGAAGATTATGTCTCTGAATTTGAACCCATGCCTGAAGATGAATTCCCTGAGGGAATGTTTGATGAAGAGGATGAAGAAGATGAGGATGACCAGCTGTCAGCCTCTCCTCCTAAAGAAGATGACAGGACTTCTCCTCTCAAGGAAGCTTTTGACACTCCAAACTCTGCTACATCTGCAACAACAGTCTTCCAAAGACCAATATATGACCCAACAGCCGAATTCCTCATGTTTGATCATCCTACCCAGACCAACTTCGACTTAATTCCAAGGGGGGATGATTTTGCTCAGCAAAGCCTCAATATCAAGAATCTTCAGCCCGTACATCATCAATCTGATATTGAGCGCTTATCAAGGAAGCTGGACGTGATCAAGTCAGAGATGCACAATTTTACTGTCACTTTTCCAGGCATTATAAAGAAGGCTGTGACTGAGGCTGTCACTGAGCCAATTCAGGAAGGTGCGAGAAAAGGTGTGGCCCAGGGACTAAGTCATCTCTCGACACGAATCAAGGATGCCATTGACTCAGTTGTCCCTGCTATGTTTCATGAACAAGAAAACAACATGAACAGGCACTTCAATGCGGTTCGCAACAGGCAATACAACCATGCTGGCTTTATTGTCAGGCGTGTTCAGGCAAATACTAATGCCAATGCCAACCTCTTGCTGAAGATTGCCAGGGCTTCAAGAAAAAGACAACGTGCCATGGCTGCCTCTGTGGAGCAGATTGCAAGACGATTTCAGGCACGTTCATCCAAGCATCAGGGAAGTAAGGATGAACGTGAGGGGGAGAAGAATACTATACTCAGCCTTGCATCTGCTGAACAAGGCTCATCATCAGCCAATCCCTCAACTACACCTGTTCCTCTACAAGTCATCACACCAGTTATAGTACATGATGATGAGGATGATACTCAGGGGAGCAACAAACACAAGATGGAGCTAACTCATCTAAATCCATGATCTTAGTTAACATCAGCAAGCCTGAGGATGAGGATGAGCCAGCGGCCAAGAAACTAAAATTCATTGTGAGCTCTCTCCCAAAATCTATTCAAACTCAGGCTCAGACAGCGTTTCTCAAAAGAGCTGATGATTTGAAAAACATAAGTGTGGAATCCTCTGTCTCGAAGAAAGGGAAGGAGATAGTTTTGGTTGATACTGACACCAAACTTAAGAAGATAGCTGCGATGCTAGAGACAGGAGGATCCACCACAGACCTTTCCCACTTTTCAACCTTTACACCTTCCGATGAGAGTCCTTTAACTCCTGAAGAAATAGAGCAACAGGCTGAAGAATTCAAAAGACTAAATGAGCTCAAGACAGCCAAAGAATTAAATGAAGCTACTCTGAGGAAGATGACACCACCTGAAAGGGAAAAACAAAAACAAAGGTTGAGGGAAATGGAACTAAAACGCGCTGAGGCCTTAAAGAAAGTCAAAGCTGACTATGATGCCTGCGTGAACAACAGGTATGCTGCT
The DNA here is from genome assembly GCA_025667525.1 of Glebionis coronaria. NCBI lineage: Eukaryota > Viridiplantae > Streptophyta > Magnoliopsida > Asterales > Asteraceae > Glebionis > Glebionis coronaria. The sequence continues at coordinate 62,027 of JANFOE010002324.1, forward strand.
GGCAAGATAACCAAGTTTAAATACACCATTCACAAATCCACAAACACCCCACAGATGATCTTATGGAGGGAAAACCAACAGAGGAATATGGATGTATTTGACAACTTCAGGTTAAAGACACTTGGGTTATCAGAATGGTTTGAACTCGAAGCCTTAGCTGCCAAAAAGTCTGGACAGGCAAATTTCCTTCTGCTTAAAACTCTTAAGGCTAAGTTTAACTGGATCAAGGAAACAGCTGCCAAACTCAAGATTGATCCCCCACCACAGCTTTTCGAACAAGAACCCCCAAAGACAGGAAACAAAAGAAGAAGAATTTCACAAATTGTTGATGAAACTTTTGTTACTGAAGATGTTCGTGTGGATGGTATGCACAGGGATTTGATCCTTCCAAATGGTATTGTTGGCCCTGTTGATGGTCAGACATACTCAGTGCCTGAAAGAGGAATGGCATTTATGAACAAGGCTTTCCAGTATGCTTTTCAGAGGGAAGATGAGCTGTGCCTGGCTTCAACCATTCAGCTACTCTGTCACAAGAAGTGTCTCAAGATCAACACAGAGTATTCCAAGAAGTTTGCAAAGACTTTGCAGGATGAAATTGATAACAGATTAGATGTGGCCGAAGCTGAAGAAAGAATAAAAAATGATGACTATTGAAGATGGTGTCAGCCCTTTTTACCTTCATCTTTTATTTTACTTATGTAATGAACTTGTAATTTTCTTTAAGTCTTAATAAAATCATGAGGTATGCTTGTTTAGATCTGTTATGTGTAAGAAGAAGCTGTTAAACTCACTTACCTTAACTTAGTTAGATCTAGCATTATTTATGTTTAAATAGGGGGAGATTGTTGGGAATCTAAACTTGTTAGATTCCCTGATCATTGATTTAAACATAATTAGGCTGATAGATAGTCCCTTGCCTGTGCCTAGGAGGCAGGCAAGTTTCGCAAGACTCACAGAGATCCAAGTCTCTGTGAGCAACCTTAGAGGAGTCCATGTCAGAGACATTGTCAGGGAAGTCGAAGATTACCTGAAGACATACTCCTTGGCTGTGATGGATAACAGCCAAGATGTATTAGGGACTCTGAGGGGTTGAGAGTTAACAGGGGTGGCAATACCCTGATAACTCTCAGCACACTTTGGACATGCCATTTGTGTGTTCGAGAATATGAAGAATAAGGAAACTGTTTTTGACAACTGTTCCTTAAAGCATAATGGAAGACTACCAAGAATAGAAGGACATCATGTGACTGATGTGGGAACTTGTAAAAGCTTGTGTAGTCGACATCAAGTACTGTTTAAGTCAAACTCGTAACACTATAAATAGGATGTGTATCCATGCATTAATGTACAACACCTTGAGATATTAAGAACATTAGTGCGTATAACTTAGTGAATCAAACAGCTACGACTGTATTCATAAGTTAAAGTTTATTGTTGTTCAAAGTGTGCACAACACATTGTCATCAAACGGTGTTATCCATAACACTTGTAATTCTTTATTATACAATAATAAGATTACGTTTGAAAAGTAATACCTTGTGTTGATTAAGTTAAGATTAGGGTTTCTTGCATTGATTAGGGACTTTCAAGAAGACAAGTTCATTTGATCATTCGACAAACCCCAAGACAAAGTCGAGAAAGTCGAGTTATTAAAAAAGACGAGAAGACAAGAGAAAAGAAGGAAGAAGCAACACACTCCCCTCCTCCTATAAACATCCTCCTAATGGTTCATTAGGAGGTGTTAGTTAATTGTCATTTTTTAGTTTTTAGTTTTTAAGTTACTTGCTCTCTCTAGAATTTTCTCTCTCTAGTTTTCTTAATTTTTCATCTTAATCTTGTAACTTTGGATCTTAATCTTCAATTTAATCAAGCTTATTATTTATCTCTCATTCTACCTTTCTTCATCTTGTGGTTGATTGATTAATCATGTAGTTTTCTTAATCAAGTTGTTTGTGAGAATGATTTATTTATGTGATTGATCTTATGGTTTTGATTGTGGATGATTTAGCTTATTGTGTTCTTGCTTAATAGTTTTTAGTTTATTTTTAATTAAGTTGATTTGACAGATTAATATTTTTAATTAAAAGTTGATTTTAATAATTTTGATTATTTTGTGTTTTTAAAGTTTTTAATTTGTGGCTTATTTATTTTTCTTAAAATTAATTTGGTTAAAGTTTTGGTCAAGTGCTTATTTGGTTTTGCTTATTTGTGGCTTAATTCGTTTGATCTGCTATTGTACTGCCCTTGTTTTTATATCTTCGAAAAAGGGTTTTGTATTCCGAAGATATACAATTATTCCGAAGCTCCCATTTATCCGAATTTATCAATTTTATCCGAAAAGGCTTTATCCGAAAACCACTGTTCTTTTTTTTCCCGCCAAGAAATTATTCCGAAAAAAAAAATTTATTCCGAAAATTTCATTTTTTTCCAAAAATTTCATTTTTCTGAAAATGTTGAATATTCCGAAATTAGTGCATTTTTCCAAACAAAAATGATTATTCCGAAATTAGTGCATTTTTCCGAAAAAACTGATTATTCCGAAATTAGTGCATTTTTCCGAAAAAATTGATTATTCCGAAATTAGTTCATTTTTCCGAAGAAGTTGATTATTCCGAAATTAGTGTATTTTTCCGAAAATTTCATTTATTCTGAAATTAGTGCATTTTCCGAAGAAATTGATTATTCCGAAAATAGTATGTTTTTCCGAAAAAACTGATTATTCCGAAAATAGTGTGCTTTTCCGAAAAAAACTGGTTATTCCGAAAATAATTGTTTTATCCGAACTTAGTGAATTATTCCGAAAATAGTTGTTTTATGCGAACTTATTGAATTATTCCGAAGAAGTGGATTTATCCTAGATAGTCTTATTTATCCGAAGATCAGTTTACCCAAAAAATTCAAGGTTAGATTTCCCTCTTTTATTTTTATATTTACGTTTAATAATTTTAGCTTTTATTTTTCAGTAGAATTAGATAATCTAAAACTCCCCTTTTAGTGACCAAAAACGACAATTCCACTCTAAACCGTGATCAATTCGAATTGAATCGAGTACGAACAACACACAAAGACACACACTAAACCATTAAATCAGGAACTGTGATGTATAATTTCTCCTTTATTTTTTGCAAGTTTTCAACTATTAAAGTATAAATCCAGCAAATCACTGATTAACTTTTTAACTTTTTTCTCTCGAACATTACTTATAATTATTGTTTATATTTTTAGCTAAATGTTGATGTTTAAATATAGAACAAATTGTATAATGAAGTGTATAATTTTTTATATTGTCCGGTCACGTTGACGAAAATAAGGTCGCCCCCAAAAAGGTTATGACAAATTGCGTCCAAAATATCCCGTTTAAAAATTTTGTCTTTTAAAAAATATAAAACATATATACGTCAAATTTATTATTTGTATATTAGGTTTTATGCATGTTAGAGATCCATGAAATCATCTAAAAAAACCCTAGGCGTTTGAATCAATTTATTGTATGTTGTGAGGCAAACACTTGTTTAAAAACTAATAAGTCAATAAATATTTAAAGTACTTTGAAAAGCAAAATATTATCTAGACCTCCTTAATTGATATATTTAGTGAAAATTAGTATTTTTTTTTGAATAAAAGTGAAAATTAGTATGCTCTCACGATCATACAACCTAATTTAAAGTCAACAATTTCCAAGAAGATGCGTCATATTCTATCATTAACTAAATCTAAATTTTAAGGTTAATGTTATACCACAGTTACATTCTATAGTAGTTCAACAATTTTTTACTGTAATATATTTACGAGCATAATTCTCTTAACCCGAACACGCATGAAACTAAGAATGAATATATAATTACAACTACAAATATCATAATGATGCTTATAAATATGAGTAAACTGTAAAATACGTTCCTGTTGTTTGAGCTTTCTCACACAATACATCTCGCGCTAAAAATATTGACACTATACACCACCCGTTAGGCAAAGGTTTGTCACAATTTATCCCTAAAACTAACGATGTAAATATTTTTCTGTTATCTTCTCACGAGGGATGTATTTTGCTAAAAAAAATATTTTTTTTTTGGTTAACTTTTTTTTATTTATTTCGAAAGAAAATGTTTTAATAAAGTTATTTTTTTTCAAAACAATTTTGAGTTTCTTTTTTACTTTTTTTTCTTTTTTGCTTTTAAACGATTTTAAAATTTTTAATATTATTATCTTTTCTTAAGTAGATTTATTTTTAAGAGAAAAATTTAATAATATTTGTATGTTTAAAGCTTTAAAAATTTTAAAACGTTAAAAAAGTATTTTTTATCTTAAGAAAACATTAAAATGTTAAAAATTTAATCTTTTTGGAAGAAATATAATTAGATTTCTAAAAAGGTTAAAAAATGATAACGTTATTCATTGATTTTTTTTAAAAGCTAAATTTTTTCATCCAAAAAGAATAAATTTTTTAGTAATTTTTTATATTTTCTTAAGATATACAGTAAAAATATTTCGATTTAAAAAAGATTAAAATGTAAAACTATTTTTATATTTTTGTCCTTGGACAAAATTTACTTTTATCTTAAGAAAAGAAAAAAATGTTTAAACAAATTTATTTTTTTTACTTTTTAAGAAAACGTTTAATTTTTTTAGAAAAATGTTTGAACACATTTAAAAAATTAAAATAAAATTGGAACAAACAAATTAAGTTATTTTTAACATTATTTAAGAAGTTCATAGAAAACATAATAGATTAATTTTTTAATCTTTTTTCAAAAAGAAACTTAATAATAATAATAATTAAACGTTTGGTCCAAATATTAATAATTTCCCAATTTTGTTTGCGTCCATAAACCAACGCCTTTTGACTAATTGCTTATACCCGTCCTATCCGTCCATTTAGGGTATGTTTGGCGACACGTAGCAGTAAGCAGTTGTAGAAGCAGAAGCAGTAAGCAGTAAGCAGTAGTAGTTAGTAGGAGCGGTAAGCAGTAGTTGTTTATAAAAAAAAGTGTTTGGTAAAAAGAGCAGTAGCAGTAAATATTAACTATAAAATTACGAAAAAGGACATAAAATGATTAAAGGAATAACAAACTTATTAAGAAATTAAAGGAGGATAAATTTGTAATTTTAAAGCAAACTGCTAGCGGAATCTTTGAAATGCTTCTCCTATCAAGCATTTCAAATAGGAGCAGTTGTATGATATCTAAACTCTAGTCACTCCTTACCAAACAAGCTTTTAAGTCAAACTACTAACCGCTTGTCGCTTACCGCTCCTATAATGAATGCTTAATAAGCTACACCCAACAAATTTAGATAAACTTCATGCACAAATTCAGATACCAAAAAGCTGATATAACGAACCACTAAAACATAGTTTTAACTTCGAAGTAACCTCTAATTCATATATTGTTTAAGATAATATATGAAGAAAAAATATATTTAATCATCACTCCATATCTAATGAAACTTTGGCCTGGTGTGCAATTTATAAACCGGACTATAAAATATATTTAAAATAGAATAATAAATTTGTCTAGGTGAATGTAGGGGTGTCAATCCGGTTATCGGGTCGAGTTTGAGCTTATCAGATCAGGTTTGGGTTTTGGGAAAAAAAATCATCCGACCCTATAAGAAATCGGGTCTATCAGATTGCGGGTCTATCGGGTTGAGTTATCGGATTAATTGTTAAAAAGAAAAAATAAGGCTAGTAAAAGAATATTTGATGCTATCTTAGAGTTAAAATATGAAAATAAGTGCTTTATATTATGTATAAGATTGTTCTGTGTTAACATTGTTATGCTATAACTAAATCATATTTACGTGTACACATGCGATTGTGTTGTGATAGTGTATACATATATATCCCGTATTGTAATAAAGAAAGAAATGTTGCCATGGAAAATGAACCAACTACAAAGATCAAAGTTCAGATCAACATAGCATGGAAAGTGGTGGTCATAACTTAAAAAAACATGGAGTCAAAGAGAGTATTAACAACATACAAAATGAAGGTGGGATCAAGATGATCTGTGGGTCTAAATGGCAGTATAGATGGAGCAAATACAGGTATATAAAAGAAGTAATAGGCCCTTTTAATAGATTGGTTGAATATATCGCTATCCATGTGCTTCACACAGTAGCTAAAGTTGTCGTACGTATACCTCTCAAATAATATGTCCTTCCAGTCCATGGATTGATTTGATTATCACTATTTTGATCACCGCGTTTGCTTCAACTTTGAGAGGATTAATCTTTCATGATCATCATTTGCAATCTTTTTAAAAAGTAGACGCCGAGAAAGCTTTTTCCTGCAATAAAAAAATACAAAAATTTAGTTACTGAAATTGGAGTTGTGGAACAACAGCTAACGATTAAATATCTATAGTATAGATACTAACATATATACCTATAAAACTACAAAAATATCTTTTTCGCTGATGTAGGCAAAAGAAGCTTGACCACTTGTAAAATGAAAAAAAATATCACCTAAATGCACAGAAAAAAATGCAGGCAAGCTTCCTTTTCCATTGGTTTTTTATTACCTGACTCACAAAAAAATATTATTACTCCAGCATGTTTTGGCTCTCTTAGAAAAGTCAGATTGTCGCCAATTACTACTATTATTTCCATCTGATCAGATAATAACAGAATAATAGAATAAACCTATTTTTTCTTTTTCTTTATCACGTACACTTCTCACTTTCAAGTAATGCTTCTTTAGCAGCTCGAGCACCTCTGGTTCATGATTCAATATTTGAATTTTTTGTGAAGGAAAAAGTTACTCAAAGTCAGTAGGTGATTACTGACAAGCAAGTAGGTCTTGAAGATGAGACTGGAACAGAAAGACTAAGAGAAGATACACGTGAATACGTGATAAGTTTTTTATTCTCGTGAGGTGGAAAGCTCATACTGTAGGACAGTAGCATTTTATTCGTGAAAATCAGATATTGAAGGTTGATTAATTAGTATCTGAAACTAAAGATCAGAGGATTGAAAACAGAATTTGCATAGCGAGACATCAGAAGCTACTAAACAAAACTTCATTTAAATCCATGTACTAAATACAGGAGAGGCGAACAAACAAAGGTAAAAAAGATTTCACATTTGTTACATAGCTTCAAGAATGACAATTGACACATTAAAATCACGCGGCTTTACTGGCTGTCAATGGGTTATTTTTTGACAGCCTGGGTGTCATGTACACAATGAGGAAATAAGCATAACTTCAAACACATGATCACTTTAACAAATATCATGTTATAGACATCTAGTGTTAGGAGTATCCAAATTCATCAGCAACTATTTAGCATTCATTATATAATTAGACCTACCATCATTAATTTTAAAAAGTAATCAGGTCAAAAAGGATTGTGAGCGCACCTTGAGTCCAATGTCATACCTATGAAGTAATTCACTATTTAGGTCTCACGAGATGTTTCTCATAGTCTCGACACTCCCACTGGTTGGACCAGCACACCGCTGCTACCAACTATATTTGTAAACGTTGAACAAAACTTCTTCACGACAAGGGAAAATAAATACAGAGATGACAATTCAGACACCCACTTTAGGTGAACCTTGAGAGCAGAAAAATTCAAAAAACATCTACCTTTCTTTAAGGTTGCTGAATCATCTGGCCCATCAGTCTGACAAAAGACAAGGAGACATAAAGACACAGAAATGAAAATCTGTACAGTGAGAGTTGAGGAGTAAAAAGTTTACATAACTTACTCTTGGTGGCAGATGGGTCAACATTTGAAACAGATAAATCCATATATCTGAGAGCTTCTTCATGACTCGCTGTGATCAGGTAGAAACGTAATCAAAATTAGTGGAGTTAATAAAGAATCTATACTATCGTTATTCATCTTTGCAGTTACGCAAAACTCAGGGACATCCATTACTGCAAATGGTGTTAGCTTAATCTTAACTCGTAAGTATAATAGAAATATGTGAGCATGCTCTTAATGTGGTTAACGTAGATACAGTTTTAATGACTAAAAGAGGATTCATTCAAAGTCTTTTGAATGCCCGATAAATACACATATTAAATCCAATATTAGAAACTATATATAGCTTGATTATAGAGAATACAAAGAAGCTTGATAGGTGTGTAAACACCCATCCTTTTACCACTTAATTCGGGCTAAAACGAGACCAAAACACGTATTTAATATCATTTGTTTGGAATTATGCGTGGTTTTTGTGTTTATTGTGTTTTCAGAGCCAACCGGATGAATATTGAAGAAAACATGGGATTGCACGGGTTTTACTGAAGAAAAAGACTCAAGATAAAGTCTATTGTCCAAGAGATGCAAAAGATTTGAAGTCACTGGGCCTATTCGAAGATTTATCGAAGAAAAGGACCAAAGATGGAAGATTTATATAAGTCGAAGAAACTCAAGACTATTAAACGAAGAAAAGACGAGTTGAATTTAATCGACGACAAATCCCGAATCAGAATCGAAAACGGAAACTTTTCTGAAAAGACGAAAAGACAAGAAGAACGGGAGAAAGCCCACTCACCAACCAAAGGACAAGGCTATAAATAGCCTTCCCCTCACACATTTTAGACTAGCTAGTTTTTCTTTCTTCCTCCCTTTTCTTTCCTCCTGGTTCGTAGAACACCATCACCACTAGGGTGATTGGTGATTTTTATTTTTAGTTCTTTAATCTTGTAATTTTAATCTTTGTTTCATCTTGTCAAAACATCAATCATTCAATACCAAGTTCTTGTTTAATCTTTCCAATTAATCTTGTTCATCTTCATCTTTATCTTCAAGTTCTTAAGTTTTATTTTTCTTGATTTGATCTTCAAAAGTTGTTTGGATTTGTGTTTTTATTAGTGGGATTTGTTGCTTATGGTGTCTAAATGATTTGTGTTTAATTTGGTAAATCCTTTTTAAGTATTTGATTTGATTTTGATAAAAAGTTGTATCCCGTGTTCTTCGTATACTGTTACTGTAACTGGGTTTCCAGATCTTCCGAATCAAGCAAAAAGTTCCGAATGAGTCCTTCATTCGGAAACTTCCGAACCAAGCATTAAAGTTCCGCATCAAGTCACTTTCATTCGGAAGTTTCAAACTTCCGAATCAAGGAGAAGTTCCGAATCAACCTTTTCATTCGGAAAGTTCCGAATCAATCTGAAGGTTCCGAATCAGCAACTTCCGATCCAGCAAGTTCCGAATGAACATTCATTCGGAAAGTTCCGAATCAGCCATTAAGTTCCGGATGAGTGAATAGTATCTTCCGAATCAGTTAGTTCCGAATCAAGGTTTAAAGTTCCGGATCAGTTATTTTTGAGTATAGTTTTACTGTTGTTGATTTACTGTTTCTTCACTCATATTTCAAAATTTACTTGTTAACTTTAATTTTAATTTGATTTTAATTTGAACTTTAAATTTTCAACTTTAAATTTTCAACCAAGTCTTTGTTAACCTTAATTAAAGTAATTGCCTTTGATTTAAACTTTCATTTCCACTTCTTATTAGAATAGAAAACCAAACCCCTTTATTTAGTAACCAAGAACAATCATTCCACTTAAGACCTAGATCAATTCGAGAGGATATCGAGAGAACTAAAATTGAACCCAGTAAAAACTCATATATCAAATGGCGCCGCTGCCGGCTCTTCTCGTTAAGATCAAAAGTTTTTTGTGAGAACTTGGATTTTGGGATCCGTTCCCCGTGAACGTTACTTTTTCCTAAAAATTTTCAAAAACAACTAAAAAATATAAAATTTTCAAAAATCCTAAAAAGTAAAAAAACAATAAAAACCAAAAACATTTTTGCTTTGTTTTTCTTTGTTCGTTCTTTTGCAGGTGTATGCGCACTCGATCCACGTCTTATCAAGAGCCCGAGCCTCTCGATAACTTAGACATGGCTGGTGTACAAAACAACAATAACATACCACCTCCGAACAACAATAATAATAACAACAACAACCCGCCTTTCAACAACATGAATAACAACAACAATGAGCACCTTCCGGATAATCGCCCGATGATTGAATTGCTGCAAGCTCATGTTGATGGCAACACGGATCCAATTGTTATACCACCAATTGCCGCCAACAATTTCGAGCTCAAGTCAGGCTTTATCCAGATGGTCTCAGCTCAACCGTTCTTGGGACGCACCATTGATGATCCACACGACCATATCAAGAGATTTCTACAACTCACCAACACGGTCAAGTTCAATGGAGTTTCACAAGAAGTGATAAGGTTACAACTTTTTCCCTTTTCTTTAGAGGGACAAGCCCGGCATTGGCTTGCTAAGGAACCGCCACAGAGTATTCTCTCGTGGACGGATTTGGAAACAAAGTTTATCAACTACTTTTTTCCACCCTCTCGTACTACCGCTTTGCGGAATGAGATTATAAACTTTGAACAAAAGTACGATGAGTCATTCAGTGAATCTTGGGATCGTTTTAAAGATCTTTTAAGAAAATGCCCACAACATGGTTTTACCAAAGTACATCAAATCAATACTTTTTACAATGGTTTAAGCATGAGTGACCAAGATTCACTGAATAGTGCCTCAGGGGGTAATTTATTGGCTAAGACTTCCAATGCTGCTTGGGACATCATTGAGAACAAATCTCGTGTGCAAACCAAGAGTGTTAGGACCAATGTTGCTAGTGCTAGCACTAATGACAGCGACAAGCGATTAGACTAAATCACTACGCTTCTTGAATCGCTTGTCACCCACACCGTCAGCAACAACAACAGCAACAACGCCAAAAACGCTCAAGTGAACGCTGTCAGCCAACCTTGTGAGATATGCGGTGGTCCCCATTCTTACACAACTTGTACCGCCACCCAAGATTACCCTGCTGAGAATGTGAATGCGGCATATGGCACCTACCAACAACCTGCTTATCAAGCTAGACCTCAAGGTGACCGTAACTTGCTTAGCTACCGCAGCAACAACTATCTTTCACCACCTGGCTTTCCTCCAACCAACCCAAACCAACAACAAAACCTTAACCGCCCTACTCAACAACAACAACCTCGACAACCATATATCCCACCTCACAAGCAGCAACAACCACCTCAACGTAACAATCAAGTATACCAACAACCTGCTTACCAACCACCTGCATACAATGCTCCTCCCAACCAAGCCACCACCGCATTACACCAAGAAGTCGCCACCTATATGAGGACCAATGATGTGATAGTGGGAAATCTCCAAGAGGAAGTGCGCAATTTGAAGGCAGACTTGGTCAAGCAAGGAAATGATTTGCGAGCTGACATGAGAAATACGTTGGATAGCCAGACGAATGATCTGAGGAACATGATGGCTAGTTTCTTCCAAAGTAGTCAACCCTCTTCTTCGGGTACTCTTCCGAGTAACACCGTTGCGAACCCAAGAGGGGAGATGAAAGCAATCACCACTCGAAGTGGTAAAGGTACAAAGGAACCCGAGCTTCCTATACCTCCACCGGTGGTTGTGACTAAGGAGAACGAGTCGCTTGCTCCTATTCCTCACCCTTCTCAAATTTCTCCACCTCTTCTTTCTACCCTTCCTCCACCCGTGGTTGTGAGTGATCCTATTCCCCTAAAGCCTTCCTCTTCTTCCAATATACCTTATCCTTCAAGGTTGAGGAAAGAGAAGCAAAAGAGCAAGGATGATATTCAGGTTTCGAATTTCCTTAAAATGTTCAAACAACTGAATTTCAATATCTCCTTCGCTGAGGCTCTCGCTCACATGCCCAAATACGCCAAAATGTTTAAAGATCTTTTGAGCGACAAGGAAAAGCTCCTCGACATTGCCAACACCCAACTTAATGAGAACTGCTCTGCAGTGCTCTTAAGGAAATTGCCAACCAAGCTTGGTGATCCGGGTCGTTTTCTTATCCCTTGCAATTTCCCGGGAGTAGAGAATTGCATGGCCCTAGCCGATTTAGGTGCCAGTATAAATCTCATGCCTCTAAGTGTTTGGAAGCAATTATCTCTCCCAGAGCTAGTCCCCACTAAAATGACTTTGGAATTGGCCAACCGTACGGTTGCTTATCCAGTGGGGATAGCCGAAGATGTTATCGTAGGAGTCGACAAATTCACCTTCCCTGCTGATTTTGTTGTCGTCGACTACGAGATGGACCCCCGTGTGCCACTTATTGTTGGTCGTCCATTCTTGAGGACCGGTCGCACTCTTATTGATGTTGAAGCCGGAGAGCTTATCATGAGAGTGGGTGACGACAAAGTAGTCTTCAACATGGGAAAGTTGTCTAAACAGCCTTATTCATATGAGAGCGTTAATTGTATTGACGTTCTTGATGAGGCTTGTGAAGAACACTTTAATGATGCTTGCAAAAGTATTCCTACCTCTCTTCCCAATGTTGAGACCGTGTCCTCTATTGATTCATCGTTGTCTCTATTTGGAGATAGTGATTTATTCTGGAACAATCTTGAAGCTACCATAGGAGATGCGAATTTAGCTACTAATGATTCGCCCACCGAGGGGGATGAAGATATGAGTTTCTTTGACAATCTGCTCACCGAAGACAATCCTTCGCCTCCATCTCCCACGGTTATTGCTAACGATGCCACGATTTTGACAACGCCTCCCGTCGAAAATCCTCCGGATTTGGAACTTAAGGAGTTGCCGCCTCATCTCGAGTACGTGTTCCTTGACGACAACAAGAAGTCGCCCGTCATTATTGCAAAGGATTTGAAAGATGAAGAGAAGACTCGCCTCGTTGCTGTGTTGAAAGCTCACAAGAAGGCTATTGCGTGGAAAATCTCGGATATTCGTGGAATTGATCCTCACTTCTGCACGCACAAAATTCTCATGGAGGACGACTATAAGCCCACTATTCAAAGCCAACGAAGGGTGAATCCAAAAATACATGAAGTCATCAAAACAGAGGTTATCAAACTTCTTGATGCGGGTATGATTTACCCTATTTCGGATTCACCGTGGGTTAGTCCAATCCATTGTGTGCCCAAGAAGGGCGGAATAACCGTTGTTCCCAATGAACACAACGAGTTGATTCCCACTCGTCTCGTTACTGGGTGGAGAGTTTGTATAGACTACCGCAAACTCAATGATGCCACGAGAAAGGATCATTTCCCTCTACCTTTCATGGACCAAATGCTTGAACGATTAGCCGGTAATGAATATTACTGCTTTCTTGATGGTTTCTCGGGTTATTTTCAAATACCCATCGATCCCCAAGATCAAGAGAAGACTACATTCACTTGTCCCTATGGCACTTTCGCTTACAAAAGAATGCCTTTTGGCTTATGTAATGCGCCCGGGACTTTCCAAAGGTGCATGTTAGCTATCTTCCATGACATGGTTGAACAAACCATGGAAGTCTTCATGGAAGATTTCTCGGTCTTCGGGGATTCCTTCTCTGCTTGCCTTGCCAATTTAGAACGTATGCTAAAGCGGTGCGAAGACACTCGCCTTGTTCTAAATTGGGAAAAATGCCATTTTATGGTAAAAGAAGGCGTCGTGCTTGGACATAAGATTTCGAAAGCCGGTCTTGAAGTAGACCGTGCTAAAGTTGATGTTATAGCAAAGTTGCCTCCACCTTCAACTGTGAAGGGTGTGAGAAGTTTCTTGGGACATGCGGGCTTCTATCGTCGATTCATCAAAGATTTTTCTCAAATCGCTTGCCCGATGACCCACCTCTTGGAAAAAGATACTCCTTTTATCTTCTCCAAAGAGTGCCTTGAAGCCTTCAACTCGCTTAAGGATAAGCTAACTAAGGCACCCGTCTTAGTTACCCCTAATTGGGAGCTTCCTTTTGAGTTGATGTGCGATGCTAGTGATTTTGCTATTGGAGCGGTTCTTGGACAAAGAGTGAATAAACACTTCCAACCAATCCATTACGCTAGCAAGACAATGACTGGGGCACAATTGCATTATACGACAACCGAAAAAGAGCTTTTAGCCGTTGTCTATGCTTTTGAAAAATTCCGCCCCTATCTTGTCCTTTCCACCACCATTGTGTACACCGATCATTCCGCGTTGAAGTACTTGTTGACAAAGCAAGATTCCAAACCAAGACTTCTTCGCTGGGTTTTGCTGCTCCAGGAATTTAAAATCGACATCCGCGATAAAAAAGGAGCAGAAAACCTCGCCGCGGACCATCTTAGTAGACTTGAGGATCCTTACCAAGGGGATCATCCGAACAAAGAAATCAATGATTCTTTTCCCTTGGAGACCTTAATGTCTATAAACTCGAAGCCGAATGAAACCCCGCGGTTTGCGGACTTTGCAAACTACTTGGCGGGTGGCATTCTCAAGGAAGGGTTGACGTCCCAGCAAAAGAAGAAGTTCTTCACCGACATTAAGACTTACTTTTGGGACGACCCTTACCTATTCAAACAATGTGCTGATCTGATAATTCGCCGATGTGTTGATGGACCGGCAGCGTCAGACATCCTTGATGCTTGCCACAAAGGACCCACCGGTGGTCACTTTGGTCCCAACTACACAGCTAAAAAAGTGTTTGATTCGGGATTTTATTGGCCCTCCATATACTGTGACGCTCACGATATGGTCAAGCGATGTGATGTTTGCCAAAAGCAAGGCAAAATCACACATAAAGACGAGATGCATCAGAATTTCATTCAAGAGTGTGAAATTTTTGATGTTTGGGGTATCGACTTTATGGGGCCATTCCCTTCATCTAAAGGAAACAAATACATCCTTGTAGCCGTTGACTACGTTTCGAAGTGGGTTGAAGCCAAAGCTTTGCCTACTAATGACGCAAGGGTGGTTTGTAACTTTTTGAAGGCTCTATTCGCTAGATTCGGTGTGCCTCGCGCCATTATTAGTGATCGTGGGACTCATTTCTGCAATGACCAATTTGCTAGAGTCATGGCTAAGTACGGTGTAAATCATCGTCTTTCCACAGCCTACCACCCACAAACTAATGGCCAGGCTGAAATATCCAACCGAGGGCTGAAGCGAATTCTTGAAAGGACCGTGGGAGAGCATCGTGCCTCATGGGCTGATAAATTGGATGATGCTTTGTGGGCTTTCCGTACTGCTTACAAGACCCCGATCGGCTGTACGCCTTATCGTCTTGTGTACGGGAAAGCGTGCCACCTCCCCATTGAGTTGGAGCACAAGGCCTACTGGGCCTTGAAGTGGGCTAATTTTGATATAAACAAAGCCGGTGACCTACGCAAGATCCAACTCAATGAGCTGAATGAACTCCGTAATGAGGCTTATGAAAATTCTTTGATCTATAAGGAAAGAACTAAGCTCATTCACGATTCTAAGATTAAAAACCGAGAGTTCCATGTTGGAGACAAAGTCTTACTTTTTAAATCTCGGTTGAAAATCTTTTCGGGAAAGCTCAAATCTCGTTGGTCCGGCCCATTCACCATTGCCAAAATTTTTCCATATGGTACTCTCGAGCTCGCTCAACCTGATGGACCAAATTTTAAGGTGAATGGCCAACGAGTGAAGTTGTACTTTGGTGAGGACACCTCTCACGAGATGATTCCATCCCTCACCACGTTCCCCATTAACTAATTTTGGGTCGAGTCAGGCTCGTGACTCGGTTATCAAAAACAAGCGCTCCTCGGGAGGCAGCCCGAGTATCTATCCTTGTATGTTTTAATCCCCTAAGTGTAGGGGGGGACTTCTATATGTGTTTGTCTTTGTGTGGTGCATTACAGGGATAAGTGCACTCTTGGAATCTTTGAAGAACCGTGCTCCCGTGTTTATCCGAAATCCGGTTCTATCTCTCAACTATCGTGATTCAATTTTCTTCATACTCACATTTGAAATTGATCACTTTAGTCGTCTCTTCCTTAACTTGAGTTAACCAACGTGCACAATGTCATAAGTGTAGGGGAAACTTTTCCCACATGCTTAAACATTGAGGACAATGTTTATCTTAAGTGTAGGGGGGACTTCTATCGAAGTTTTAAGTGGACTTTTCCATGAAAATGCCTTCAATTAACCGGAAAATCCTATTTTTCAGCATTTTTCAAATTTTTTATTAACTTTGGCCATTTAGTCGTAATTTTTAAATTTTTATCTTGCTTTCATATGTATATATCCCGCAATAAAGTCAAAAATATTAATAAAGTGGTGTAGCTAGTTTAGGAATCTTTGACATATTAGGCCCGTTGCGTTTATTTTGACTCAACCCGAATAGACTTATCCAAGTTTATTCTAGCTAGTATCCTTAACCATATAGACCTTAATTGGTTTATTAGGCTAAGTGTCCACGAGTCTCATTACTTGAGATTTTAAATTGTGGAGGACGAGAAATGATAGAGTCAATTATAAGTCGGTATTCTTGCGCAAGCTCACTTGGTGTAATTATTTGCCTATTCTCCCATCACTTGCTAATAATTTATCTGCAATAAGTAAGGTCTTACGATTTGAAAAGTTACTTAGCTTCTAGCCCAAGATCGTTTAAAAGTTGCTCGGTAATGATAAGAGTTCATAGCCAAGGCATAACTTATGAAGCGGGGCGCGAAGATTGGCGAGTCCGAAAAGGCCCTAACAAGGCATGAGGATTCAATTTTATTGCTGAAGATCCAAAGTGATGTGAAAAGCATTATTCCTAAAGTCAATATGAAGGATCAAGACTCACGACGAAAAGCAATCAACTCCCATAAAGATCATGGAGAAGTCTATCCGAAAAGACCCTAACAAGGTATGAGGATAAATAGATCCAAGTCCGAAAAGGAGGCGGATCGTTGTATCTCAAAATCCCAATTAGAGATTGAAGAAATAATCATGAAGTCGTGGTCAACAAAGTTGGAGTACCCCTCAAAAGTCTCCAAGTGAAGAAAACTCTATTATGATGAGAAGACCATTATCTCAAGAACGTCTCTCGAAGATATGAAGTATGAAGTACATGCCAAATATCGGCCCGAGAAAGGTCTCAAATCGTGAACCAAGTTATGCCAAGATATGAACTTTTTGATATCCCGAGAAGCAGTTTTAAGAGATTTTGTCCTTTAGCTAACTATTGATCAAATCGTCCTACTTTGCTTTCAGCCCTAATAAACTATCGAAATAAGTCCAAAAATGCATCTTCATGATCATTCTAAGACAAAAATAAAATATAAGAGATACACCTAGGAATAAGGGAGTTTAAGCATTTAATTAAGCCATGTGTGTAAGTGTTTGAATTGCTAACTTATAATAACAATGATCTCGTTTTTAAGCTTAGTTTGGGGAACGTGAAACTTGAGGGTGATAAATCTTCGCAGCACCAAAGCCCTAATGTAAGTCATCGATTTCTCTACAAGTTATTTCCATGTAGCTATTTTCACGTGAAAATGGTTTTCTATCCCTTTGTTACCTTTGAAGTTTTATTTCTTTAATTTTTGTTTAGTAGTATTTTAAATAAGGCCAAGGTTGATCAATTATGAGAAAAGTGTAAGCTTGCTTTATCACTAAGCATTGCATGAGGGCATGGCAATGGTTAAGTGTAGGGGATTTGATAGGTGTGTAAACACCCATCCTTTTACCACTTTATTCGGGCTAAAACGAGACCAAAACACGTATTTAATATCATTTGTTTGGAATTATGCGTGGTTTTTGTGTTTATTGTGTTTTCAGAGCCAACCGGATGAATATTGAAGAAAACATGGGATTGCACGGGTTTTACTGAAGAAAAAGACTCAAGATAAAGTCTATTGTCCAAGAGATGCAAAAGATTTGAAGTCACTGGGCCTATTCGAAGATTTATCGAAGAAAAGGACCAAAGATGGAAGATTTATATAAGTCGAAGAAACTCAAGACTATTAAACGAAGAAAAGACGAGTTGAATTTAATCGATGACAAATCCCGAATCAGAATCGAAAACGGAAACTTTTCTGAAAAGACGAAAAGACAAGAAGAACGGGAGAAAGCCCACTCACCAACCAAAGGACAAGGCTATAAATAGCCTTCCCCTCACACATTTTAGACTAGCTAGTTTTTCTTTCTTCCTCCCTTTTCTTTCCTCCTGGTTCGTAGAACACCATCACCACTAGGGTGATTGGTGATTTTTATTTTTAGTTCTTTAATCTTGTAATTTTAATCTTTGTTTCATCTTGTCAAAACATCAATCATTCAATACCAAGTTCTTGTTTAATCTTTCCAATTAATCTTGTTCATCTTCATCTTTATCTTTAAGTTCTTAAGTTTTATTTTTCTTGATTTGATCTTCAAAAGTTGTTTGGATTTGTGTTTTTATTAGTGGGATTTGTTGCTTATGGTGTCTAAATGATTTGTGTTTAATTTGGTAAATCCTTTTTAAGTATTTGATTTGATTTTGATAAAAAGTTGTATCCCGTGTTCTTCGTATACTGTTACTGTAACTGGGTTTCCAGATCTTCCGAATCAAGCAAAAAGTTCCGAATGAGTCCTTCATTCGGAAACTTCCGAACCAAGCATTAAAGTTCCGCATCAAGTCACTTTCATTCGGAAGTTTCAAACTTCCGAATCAAGGAGAAGTTCCGAATCAACCTTTTCATTCGGAAAGTTCCGAATCAATCTGAAGGTTCCGAATCAGCAACTTCCGATCCAGCAAGTTCCGAATGAACATTCATTCGGAAAGTTCCGAATCAGCCATTAAGTTCCGGATGAGTGAATAGTATCTTCCGAATCAGTTAGTTCCGAATCAAGGTTTAAAGTTCCGGATCAGTTATTTTTGAGTATAGTTTTACTGTTGTTGATTTACTGTTTCTTCACTCATATTTCACAATTTACTTGTTAACTTTAATTTTAATTTGATTTTAATTTGAACTTTAAATTTTCAACTTTAAATTTTCAACCAAGTCTTTGTTAACCTTAATTAAAGTAATTGCCTTTGATATAAACTTTCATTTCCACTTCTTATTAGAATAGAAAACCAAACCCCTTTATTTAGTAACCAAGAACAATCATTCCACTTAAGACCTAGATCAATTCGAGAGGATATCGAGAGAACTAAAATTGAACCCAGTAAAAACTCATATATCAAAGCTCTGTAATATAAACCTGTTGATGTATCTAAGTAATTTCAATAATTTCATACTGGTTCTGTAAAGAGTATTTGGCGATCATGCCTTTTTTACCCTGTCACTTTTGAGCCCATTTTCAGCCACCAAAAACATAAACAACTAACAACTATACCTTTTGATCATTGATGGATTATTAAGCCTAAACGAATCTATGTATTTACATAAATATATAAATCTATTATGTGGTATTTTTTTTTCAAAAAACAATCACGGTAGGGCTCCGAAATATTCTTTACCATAATTTTAATAAACAACAAACATTCCCTGTACGCTCGTACCAAAGGTTCCATCCAAATAGACAAACATTTAAGTTTTGCTAAAAGTAATCTATACTTTAAGTGAACACAAAAACGTTATCTTAAGTCGTAATAACAAGTCTAAAGAATATCGGGATAACTAACAATTATGAGTCTGATATAGATTAACACACGCCTCTAAAGAAATCCTTGAATAAGTTCAACTACTTTTACTGATTAATAAGAATCAACTTCTATTTAATGGATCTTCTGTGTTTTCTAGTGAAAAAAGATCTACTTATTTTCTGATATTGAATAGCAAGGAACTGAATAGTAAGTATAGTACCTATTAGGCTATTACCATCTGGATGAAGCACACACATCCCACCGTTATCAGCAATGGCCAATAAATATCCCGATACCTTTACAAATAAGAACTGAAAATCTCACAACATAGTGTAGCATCACCCAACTGCATGAACGTATAACAAAAAATAAGACTAAAACTGGAGCACACTTCATCTAAGTATTTATGATATTTGTGATACATTAAGTGTGTGTTTGGGATTGCTGATTTATTTTGATTGCATTTTTATTTGATATAGTTACCAATAAGATGCTTAAATATGAATACTCATAGAAATGGTGTTTGACATTGCTTATTGTGTTAAAAAGGCAAAAAAATTGAAGAACATAATAATTTGTTCAAGATGTTCAATTAAATTTATTTGCTTTTAAGTTAAACATGCTGTAAAAAGTAATTTTATTGGTAGAAAAAGTACAAACTTTAAAATAAGCAGATCTCGATCATCAAAATCTTCTTATATAACATGAAAATAAGCAGATAAGAAACAGCAGTTCCGACAGAATGAAACTACTTGAGCTTAAAATTAAGCATAAGAAATAAAGCAGAAATTCTGGTGCTATTGACTTCCACATCGTCATCTTTCACTGCATTTACAAACCTATGTACATACACATTTATTTGCCTCTAGAAAATCTCTTCATGTTCCCTCACAAACCGCATCATGCAGATATTGTAAAGTTATTATAGCAATACAATACATACCTGAATCGATACAAAGGAAGCAATCGATTTGAGTTAGTTTTAGCAACAATAAAACTCCTAACTCCTGAACAAATCTGCACATGAATCGGGAGCTGCTCGTGACAGCCTCTAACTACACCATTCATATGAAGGGACTTATTTCACTTAAACTTTAGAAACCTGAACTCCAAACATTAGGTAGGAAATTAAAGATCAGCTACCATAAACGATGACTCTACAGTCTTTCGAACAACCACATGCATTCCACAACCTCGACAGTTACCTGCTTGCTATTTTTTCCAGTCATATCACGAGACTCGTTAAAGAGAAATTAAAATCCAAAAAACATAGTTGACAAATTACTAAGCATAATACCTGTAGACCTATTATACAAAGTTTGAAGGGGGCTGTAAGAATTAGGGGTGTTTGGGATTGCTTATTAAAACTGCGTTTTGGACGACAATCTTTAAATCAAAACCAAATAATCTACAACTTGATATATTATCTAAGCCTGCGTATAGGAAACTCCTTATTTGCCCCAAAATAAGCAACTAAGTGAAAATCGTTTGGAAAAAAAATCAAAGGTAAAGACACATAGATGAGACAACCAATACATGTAGCCGACACTAACTAAGCTCAAGCTTTATGCGTGAAGCCTAGCTCGAATAGTGTATTTTCTATCTTGGGTTCATCCACGGTGATTCTCATGCTGCAATGACCTTTCAGAGCTCCTTGGTCAATCGATCTAATATGCCCATGAACATTGTTGAACCACCACTGAACAACTGCATAAAGAAAATGCACTTAGTTTCATATATATCAGTGATACCATACTAAAACTCAACAACATAGATATCGTATTCTAATTTCCACAAGGAAAGTGTACTGATAACTAAGATGACATAGTCTATTATGAAAACACGAGCTGATAGTTGACGCAATTGGCATCACGTACTCATCATCAAGTAAATCATTTATGATATCAAGGTGAGGGAATTCGTCACCTAACATACCTTGAGGATGAGGCCGTGTAAGTAGGTTATCCCTTTCAGGTGATCCCATCCACTGGGACCAGTTTTCTATTACAAAATCAGGGTTCATCATTCCAAATGAAAAACTTGGTCTGATGGAACAAAATTTAATGATGGTTATGGGGATACGAGAGTTACAGCGTTCGTAGTTATGGTAGACTACAAAAATGAGAAAATCAAGATGAGTCAACCAAAACCATGTTGTAGAGATAAAACTACTAAGATGATCAGAATACCAAAAAATGGCTTCAAAATTGTATAGAACATTCACTTCAGCTTATGATCTACACAAGGCGTCCGCAAGACCCTAATCAGAAGGTTTATACCTGATTCCTTCCAGTCTTTGGAAGACAAAGATGGCTAGAACATCCTTTAGCTCTCTAACTAATAGGTAAATATCCATAAACAAAACCGACGATCAGCCAACTCAACGCTATAGTATTCTTGTGATCTAAATCTTCACTCATACCATCTTAATTGCATCAAAAATATTATGCTAATCCTATGGCCTGATGTGCCTCGCGGAAAAGTTCAGTTGCATATACCTGTTGACAGCATAATGCTTATATCAGCAACAAACCCTGTGCCAAACATCATGATTAAAAATTATCATCTACAATGTTACATTGGGTAGGCTCTTCATATAAAAATATAAAATAAACATATTTTTTTAAAATAAAAGCATAAAAAAACATTGTACCAATCACACAAATTGATAAATGTTCAAATTTAGTAGCTATTCAATTCTTCGATTCTAGAACTCCACATTCGACTGATTACACATAAACACACAAAAATCAACGAAAAATATTATCTTGCAAAACAAATAAAAAACACATATACAAATATTAGGTGTTCGCGTATGCCTCCGGTCAACACCCCCGGAGACGAACGCTTCCCCACCTCAGAACCGGAACCTTCGATCATTTAATAAGGTCGTTGCATGAACAGTAGAGCATTAATGAGCATAGCAAGGCTCGAGGAAAAAAGCAAAAGGCATCTATCCTATTATCCAGGACCCTCCGTCTGTCCTGTGGGTAAAAGGATACACCGCCGCCCTTGGGGAAATAAATCCCTCGATTGTGGGGATTTGACTAGCCCAGGTTTCAAGGCCTAGCCTATGATGTGACTACTCAGACAGGTATGTGCCTTGGGGTGCATTTAACACACAACACACACATTGAATACTTCCATTAATACATATTCTTGTCTTCTGGTATTCATTGCTGAATACCATTCGTGTGTGATAGTTACTTATTCTCACACCGGAGCTTGGTCTCGGGGTCAAACCTGGGACGAGCTAACGTGTGTTGTCTTGTGTATCCTAGGTTCAAGGTCAAGAGACGAGCACACCTTAATGATGTCGAGGCAAAATCATTGACCGCAGCCTAGCCGGAAGATTTTGTTTCAACATTTGGCGCCATCCGTGGGACCCTAAACTCGGATCTCCACACAACAGCTAAGCAATGGCAGGGGTCTCAGGAGAGTCAGATCCGTCGCCATCTCCTAGTCGTGATCCCGCGACAGTAGTAAAAGAGACGGAAACGCCTCTAAACCTGCGGGAGAAGATTTTAGAAAGTATGAGCGCACTACAAGGTCTGGTGGAGCGTCATAACGCCGCATCTAAGAGACCCATCTCACCTATACGCCTAGATTTCGAGGAAGAAGTATTGAATCTACCGAAGGATAAGAATGAAGGGAAGGAGGCTCAAAAGGAAGCTAACATTCCGGAAGATGATTTACAGAAACCTTTCAAAGATGTGATGGCCTCCCCATTCACTAAAAGAATCATACAATTCTCATCACCAAAGCATAGGTTACCCGCGACCCTCAAATTGTACTCAGGGGCTACGGACCCTAATGACCATATTACCCGGTTCGCCGGTGCTGCCAACTCAGGAGAATGGCCGATGCCAGTATGGTGTAGATTTTTTCAGCAAACGTTAGACGGAGCAGCTGGAGGGTGGTTTGAAAGGCTGCCGAGGGGTAGCATAGATAATTGGGAGGATTTGAAGGAGCAGTTCCTAGAAAGATTCTCCTTGAGGAGAAAAAGTCTCAAAGCACCAATGGAAATCACCACCATCGTCCGCAAGGCACATGAAATGTTGGCAGTATTTAAAGAGCGTTGGACAGATGAAGCAAGTTATATTCAAGGTGTTCCGGAAGTGATGAAGATATCGGCCTTCGTAAATGGGGCCAAATGCCCGGAATTGGTCCGACGTTTTACAGATGATACTCCGTTGACGGTAGCAGAGATGATTCAAAGGGTGGATGATTTCATAAAATCCAAAGATGCATACCGAAACACTGAGTTGCCAACGGGAGAAGCAGGTGATGGTAACATAAAGTATAACAAGGAGGAAAGGTATGGTCCTTCTGGTTCACGTGGACGGCAAAGAGGGCGTCAAAGAAATGATTATCGGTCCAGACCCCCGTTTCCCCCGTATGTACCTCCGGTTAACCCAAAATATGGAAGAAGGGCACCATACCAGCGTTCCAGCTTGGAGTCACTTACCAAATTTCCAAAGGAAATCTTACCAACTGAGTTGCAATTGTGCCTTCCTCCACCGCAACCAACCAAGGGTATCATCCGACCGGAAAACATGGATAAGTATTGCGACTATCATCAAGAGAAAGGACATCTTACCAATAATTGCCATCAGTTGAGAAAACAGCTGGAGGCTGCTCTAGAGTCCGGTAAGCTCAACCATTTGGTAAAGGACCTACGGGGAAGAGTGAATAAAGGGAATCAAGGAAGAGGAAATGGAGATTTTAAGGGAAGGACTATAAACATGATCGAAAGAAGGTATAGCGGCATGAAGAGGAAGGAGGTGTGCAAGATCGAAATGGATTGGATGAATGTCCCCATAACCTTTCCGCCTATACCCGATGAGGAGGCTTCGGAAGAACCTCTGATATTCGAGGCCGAAATAGAGGGATATTGGGTAAAAAGGGTGTTTGTGGATGAAGGAGCCACCATGCAGGTCATGTTCGAGCATTGTTTCCTAAATCTAGATCTGTCAATCCGAAGAAGGTTAACGCCCGATAACGTGAAAGTCCGGGGCTTTTCGGGGGAAGAGACCACCCCTCTCGGGAAGATAGATCTAGAAGTAACCTTTGGAGCAGACAGTTTAACAAGGCGGACGATGATGAACTTCACAGTGATTAGAGCACCATCCCCATATAATATCATACTGGGGAGAACTGGAATCAGGGAGTTAAGGGTCGTGCCCTCTACTGTACACTCGTCCATGAAGTTTCTAACCCCCAACGGAATAGCCACCATGACAACCAAAGCACGAGCCATCTATGAATGTCGAATCATAGAGGATAGTCAAAAGATAAAGATGATGAAAACATCGGCTGTAGCAAAAGAGTTAGATGAATGGATTGCCAAGGAAGAATTCAATCAGCAACAAAGAGTTGCAGGAGACATGACGGAGCAAATCTGCGTCAATCCTGGATATCCGGAACAGTTGATCACAATCGGAAAGTTGTTCACCAAAAAATATCGAATCCAACTCATAGATTTGCTTAAGGACAACGTTGATGTATTTGCATGGGAGCCTTCGGACATGACGGGAGTACCTAGGCGAATCATTAAGCATTCATTGAACGTGGATATGGAGACCACACCGATTGCCCAAAAGAGAAGGACGCTGGGTGAAGAAAAAAGCCAAGCGGTTAAGAAGGACGTAGAAGAGTTAACAAAGGCAGGCATCATCCGACCGGTACGATACCCGACATGGATCTCCAATCCGGTCCTGGTCAAGAAGCCGGATGGAAACTGGCAAATGTGCATTGATTTCAAAAACCTCAACTCCGCTTGCCCGAAGGATTATTATCCCTTGCCGGATATAGACGTCAAGATAGGGGCCGTTGTGGGATACAAATTCAAATGTTTCCTAGACGCGTACAAAGGCTATCATCAAGTACAAATGGACGAGGCTGATGAAGAAAAGACGGCATTTTATACCAATGAGGGAACATACTGTTACACGAAAATGCCTTTTGGATTGAAAAATGCAGGAGCGACCTATCAAAGGTTAGTTGACTCGGCCTTCCGTTCGCAAATCGGTACGAATTTGGAAGCATACGTAGATGACTTGATGATCAAAAGCCAAACCGAAGAGGATATGCTTGCAGACATCCAAGAAACCTTTGACAATCTAAAGAGAATCAACATGAAGCTGAACCCGAAGAAATGTTCGTTCGGTGTCGAGGAGGGTAAATTTTTGGGTTATATGGTAACATCCGAAGGTATAAGAGCTAACCCCAAGAAAACCAAAGCAATTGCAGAAATGAGATCTCCTAAGACTTCGAAAGAAATGCAGTCCCTGAGTGGCAAGTTGGCGGCTCTCAACCGTTTTCTATCCCGGTCGGCCGAAAGGTCCATGCCTTTCTTCGAAACGTTGAAGAATATCACCAAGGAAAACAAAAATGAGTTCCGGTGGACGGACAAAGCAGAAGAAGCTTTTCAGCAGTTGAAGAAAATGATTCTGGACCTTCCATTGTTAACATCCCCACTCAAAGGAGAGATTCTGTACGTCTATCTAGCCGCGTCCAAAGAGGCAGTCAGCGGTGTACTCCTAGCGGAACGAAATGGGATTCAAATGCCCATAAGATATGTGAGTAAAACGTTACATGATGCCGAGAGAAGATACGCTCCATTGGAAAAACTGGTCCTAGGGTTGCTGCACTTATCTCGAAGGTTAAGAAGACATTTCGAAGCTCACGACATTCATGTCATATCAGACCAACCGCTGAAGCGAATACTAAGCAAATCTGAGGCCTCCGGAAGATTGGCAAAATATGCAGTAGAGCTAGGGACGTATGAAATGTTCTATGTGTCCAGAAATTCCATCAAAGGACAAGTGTTAGCGGACTTCCTCAACGAAGCTCCGTTAGACCAGCAGGAAGCTGCAACAATATACGAGGTGTCCGAAGAAGAAGAGCCGGAACCACAATGGATCCTGTATACAGATGGAGCGGCTAATAGTAAGGGAGCCGGTGCCGGTCTGGTATTAATTAACCCGGAGGAGGTAGAATTTACGTATGCATTGAGGTTCAATTTCAATTGCTCAAACAATGAGGCTGAGTACGAAGCCCTTCTGGCGGGACTCCGTCTGGCCGAGAAGATGGGAGTGAAAGAATTGCAAGCCAAGGTAGATTCAAAATTGGTGGCTTGTCAGATCAAGGGGGAGTTTGAGGCAAGTGATGATAGGATGTCCAAATACTTAGCTAAGGTTAAAGAACTTCTTCCTGTCTTCACCAAGTTCGACATAGAACACATTCCACGCTAAAAGAACCAAAAAGCCGATGTCCTAAGGAAGCTCGCTTCAATTGCATTCAACCATTTAACCAAAGAAGTGCTGGTAGAAACGTTAGACGCAAGGTCAATATATGTTCAAGAAGTCAACGATATAGTGGAAGAAGAAGGGGAATGCTGGATGTCTCCTATCAAAAGGTGTTTGGAAGAAGGGATATGGCCTCAAGAGCCAGAAAAGGCCAGGAACCTAAGGATGAAGATTCCCATGTACACTCTGGAAAACGGCATCCTATTCAAAAAGTCGTACTTATCTCCAATGCTAAGGTGTGTCGGCCCGTTACAAGCAAACTACATAATCCGGGAGGTTCATGAGGGGGCGTGCGGAATGCATGCCGGTGCAAGGTCTGTTGTGGCAAAGATAATGCGTCAAGGTTATTTCTGGCCAACTATGCACCAAGATGCATGGGACGAGATCTCCAAATGCGATTCATGCAAAATACATGGTCCTATACCGAGACTCCCAAAAACCAACCTCACTTCAATAACATCACCTTGGCCTTTTTACCAATGGGGAATGGACATACTAGGTCCAATCAGTGGAAATGCCGGAAACATCAAGTTTGTAATAGTGGCCATTATTTACTTCACCAAGTGGATTGAGGCAAAACCGGTGGCTAAAATAACTGGAAAGGAGGTGCAAAAATTTGCTTGGGAAAACATAGTATGTAGGTTCGGTCTACCGGGAGTGATAGTGACTGATAATGGCAAGCAATTGATAGATGGATCCTTCGGAAAATGGTGCGAGAAATGGCATATCAAGCAGATGAATACTGCGGTAGCACATCCGCAAGCTAACGGCCTAGTGGAAAGGGCCAACAAGTAACTGATGCACGGTTTGAAGGCAAGGCTAGGAAGAAGGTTAACCGGATGGGTCGACGAGCTGCCCCATGTGTTATGGGCCCACCGCACCATGCTCAAGACAAGCAATGGAGAAACTCCCTTTAGTCTCACCTATGGAAGTGAAGCAGTCATCCCTGCGGAAATAGGTATCCCTACCGCAAGAACCTTGTTGTTCGATGACGACACGAATGAAGAGGAGCTGCGCCTAAACCTAGATCTTCTGCAAGAAAGAAGAGAGTCCGCGGCCATACAGGAAGCAAAATATAAAAAGAAGGTAGAGCAATACTACAACAAACGTGTCAAGCCCTGCTCTTTCAAGGTCGGAGATTTCGTATACCGTCGCAACATGGCCAGCCGACAGGAGAAGATAGGAAAGTTAGGACCCAATTGGGAGGGTCCCTACAGAGTCGTTGAAGCCTATCAAACCGGCTCATACAAGCTTGAGACCGTCGAAGGGAAAGAAATTCCGCGCACATGGCACGCAACCAATCTGCAAAAATGCTTTATGTAACTTGAACAAGATGTATCGTTTGCTATTGTTGTTTTAATGAATGAAAAGTTTTAAACATATTTGATCACGGTAGTTATAAACCTCGGCTTAGCTAACCGAATGGTATGTAAATACGCCTTAAAATGTGGGATGCGCCTAGGAGGCAATCCGGGGACAAATTAAAAGCGGTTTGGTACCGATGTCCCCACATAAACCCATGAGGGTATAAGTGTTGAGCACACATAAATGGATGCATCTAAAAGACAATCCGGAGATAAAGGAAAAGCGGCAAGGATGCCGATGTCTCCCAGAAACCACATATGCACCAATGTAGACGTATAAGTGCCGGATGCGCTTAAATAGCAATCCGGAGACAAATTAAAAGCGACCAAGTGTCGATGTCTCCCATGTATGTGAAGAATAAATACAAGTGTGAAAGATAATTTATAAGGAACATTCCACCACAACAATTATAACAAGAATATGATATGAAGTTCTAAAATAAAAGGATAACCATTCAGGAAAGGGTGAAATGTCACAGGTGATACTTGTCCAAACAACCAGAAGTGATAAAATATTTATTACAGACAAATGTTTAAAGAGCATAAAAAGACAACTTGCACCGGCATTCCGGGCCTTCGATTCATGAAACGTTGCCATCTGTCACAGGAGTCTCTTGTGACCCACCCGAACCATCCTCAGGAGTCTTGGAAGAAGTAGATGCTCCGGTATTGGGAGGACCCTCAGGCACGGGAAGAACAGGTTTGTCCGCGGGGCATAGCTGTATAACATCAGCAACAGGAAGCTTGCTGGCCACAGAAACCTTGGATACAAAGGGATACTCAACTGAGAAAAGCGCAGAAAAGTCTTCTTTCCAAGTCTTGGCCAGGTCAACATTCAACCCGGTAGCAGCGGCCATAGCGGCTTCAATCTCCTCGGCAGTACGCCAGTACTTAACAGCAGCAAGAAATCCAGCATTATACATACCCGCACAACCCAAAGACAGAGATTTCCTGTACTCATAACTGGACAAGAGCTTTCTTACAAGTATGGGGAACCCATCCCTTACCAGGATCTGTCTGTCCATCTCGGCCTGAGCCAGAAGAGAAGTCAGGTGCTTCTTATCGGCCTCGAGCTCCCGAATCTTGTCGAAGTCCTTGATGTGATCACGAGCACTCTCACTCTGAAGGCGTTCCAGCTCAGATATCTTTTTATCTTTGGTAGCAGCAAGAGCTCCGAAGTCCTCAGATTCCTTCTTCAATCGCTCTATGGTCTCCAAATGCTCCTTCTCCCAGTCAAGACAGCTATTGTACTTATCTTCAAGAGTTTTGTGCGCC
This sequence comes from Glebionis coronaria, assembly GCA_025667525.1. Lineage (NCBI taxonomy): Eukaryota > Viridiplantae > Streptophyta > Magnoliopsida > Asterales > Asteraceae > Glebionis > Glebionis coronaria. The sequence continues at coordinate 91,296 of JANFOE010002324.1, forward strand.
ATAGCCATCTGGTCAAGAACAGACTTCCCGGTAGCAAAGTGCCCTTGAACCCCCTCCGGTACAGCAGTCAGTCGGGAGTGTTCACGGCTAAGAGCCTCGTACCTCTTCATGAGTTCGGATACGGTCAAAGTACTTCGGGCCACAGTCTGGTAGGCATAACTCAAGACATCATAATTGGAAAGAGAAGACAATCCATCTTGTTCCGCAGGAGTGGCCAAATGAAACAGCAATTCTCGGGCAGAATAATGGGAGTCAATGCGCACATCTTCGGTTAAACGCCACAAAGGTACATGACGGCGTACCGGTCCTTGCACATTTCCTGAGCAAAATAACAAGGTAAAGAAGAGAGCAAAGAAACAAGAGACATTGTTAAGAAGAAGGATCTGAGAGAATGCATACCTGCGGCATCGTCATCACCATCCGAATGATCACTCAGATTTATGTGAGTAGGAGTCTTGTTGGTAGCATCCGATTTGCTATGACCATCGACCGAACCAGAGGGATGAGACTCATGGATGGGGGAAGGCGAATCCGCTTCCATATCCTCAGCTTCAGACTGCACTTGGTTTTGTGTAGCTTTTCGCTTCAGCTTGCGACCAGACGACTGACCCTCGACAGGTCTCTTTTTGTTCACCACCGGATTCTTCCCCTCGTGACGGAGTCGAGCAGCCAGGATCTTGGGATCAGGAGTAGTGACACCCTTTTGGCGAGCGTTCAACGCAGGCAAAGGAGTGGTCAGCGGTAATGGCTGGGTAACCCTGGGATGCGGCACTGGCATCTTCTCGTTTTCATCTCTGCCAACCTTAGCATTCTCGAACGACGGAAGCTTGATAAATTCATCCATAGTGAGCTCTGCAAATAAAGGGGAAACAACAGTAAGAGCGAGCAACAAGAGCTCGCGGAAAATAAAGAAAAGTATATATGTAAAATACCCTCATCATCAGGGTCAACAACTATTCGACGAAGGGTAGGATCCTCATAAGGAACCCACAAGCCGGCCAGAAACAACAAATGCCGGTGAGGAGGGCGAAGCAGAACAGGGTCATCAGCAAGCATTTTAGCGTGATCGGCATTGAAGCCAATTGGAAAATCATCATGGACATCGGTGTCCCTATCCCTCCAAGGCATGGCATGAGGGATGGCCCTTCGGTCTATAAGGAACCACTTGTGTTTCCAAAGTTTCAAGCTAGAAGTAGTCTCTTTCAAACATTTGCCATACCGAGCTGGATACCGGCTTTCAAAGGAGAACCAGTGTCCTTGCTTGCTCAACTTATAGAATACACGAAACAAAGTCACGGAACAAGGAATGTTTAAACTCCGACAGCGGATTTCAAACATAGTAACGCGGTTGACACTCATGGGAACTAGTTGAGAAATATGCACAAGAAAATATCGCAACACAGATAAAAGGAAGGTGGAGAAAGGAATTCGAAGCCCCCCATGCTTCAAATAATCTTCGTATATTCTAATAAATCGATCCGGAAGGTTGTTCATAGTAAGAAGTGGGTCCGGTAACCGTGGACGAAGCTCACTTGGTATGCGATACTTTCTGCGTATCTTTTTAAGGTCATCCTCCGTCAAGGTCGAAACCCTAATGTGAATATCACATTTGGGATCGCGAAAAGTAGCCTCCTCACCGGAACTACTGGTAGACATAACAAAAGTACGAACAAAAGTGAGAATAAAGAGAGGGGCACACCTGCTAAAAGAGGATCCTGGAAGAAAGAATGACAATGGCGGAAACAAGAAAGAAAAGAAGCGTGAGGAAAATGAAATAATAAGTAAGTATTTATACTAAGGAAAGGGGACACTGAAGAGACGTGCATAAATCCCTAGATCGAATCCACACCATTGAAAAGAGAAGGGCCACGTGGAGGCAGATGATGAGCCAAGGGGCAAAAACCAATGCTATGAGTGGCCGACAACCCAAAACCCAACAGACAAAATCAATTAATGCGAAACCAAAGAGGCGGCTCACATTAATTACACCCGTTACTGTTGAAAGACACGTATTTTAAGTATCACACCGCTAGCTGAGGCTAACGCTATGATACCGGGGGGACTTGTTCGCGTATGCCTCCGGTCAACACCCCCGGAGACGAACGCTTCCCCACCTCAGAACCGGAACCTTCGATCATTTAATAAGGTCGTTGCATGAACAGTAGAGCATTAATGAGCATAGCAAGGCTCGAGGAAAAAAGCAAAAGGCATCTATCCTATTATCCAGGGACCCTCCGTCCGTCCTGTGGGTAAAAGGATACACCGCCGCCCTTGGGGCAATAAATCCCTCGATTGTGGGGATTTGACTAGCCCAGGTTTCAAGGCCTAGCCTATGATGTGACTACTCAGACAGGTATGTGCCTTGGGGTAGTATAAATACCCCTGCATTTAACACACAACACACACATTGAATACTTCCATTAATACATATTCTTGTCTTCCGGTATTCATTGCTGAATACCATTCGTGTGTGATAGTTACTTATTCTCACACCGGAGCTTGGTCTCGGGGTCAAACCTGGGACGAGCTAACGTGTGTTGTCTTGTGTATCCTAGGTTCAAGGTCAAGAGACGAGCACACCTTAATGATGTCGAGGCAAAATCATTGACCGCAGCCTAGCCGGAAGATTTTGTTTCAACATTAGGGTTTATAGAAAATAACGATGAATATATTGTAGAAGAATGATAATGAGTGGTTTAGGGAGAAGAAGAGAGGCAGGAAATAATATACCTAAAAAAATACGAATGGTTTTTGTAAACAAATAATTCGGAAGAAAAAAAATGAAAATCGAATTTTAGTTAAAAAATAGAGGAAAAAAGTGATAAAGACGAATGGTTTTTGGAAACAAATAATTCGGAAGAAAAAAATTAACCGAATTTAGAACCGAATTTGTAGGAAAAAGTGCTGACATGGATTAATTAGGTGCTTATGTGGCATATCCCTCCTCTTATATATAATGTAAAGCTATATCTCTACTACTTATAAAGGCTGTATATTTTTCTTTCAAAAATCTCTTCATTCCTATAATTAGTAACTTTTCTCAACACTGCCTTAATTACATTCTCAACATTTTCACAAAAAGAAACCCCTACAAATATAGAAACGTTGAAAAAATAAAGTCAATATTGTAATCTTGGAAAGTTTTGTTTTCCAGCCCATGTTTTGTTACGTTTCAATTCATATCTAACCTTGGAATGTTCAAACATTTAACACATTACAGGCACACACAAAAAAAACTTATTTTCTCTAAACCCTAATACATCGCCGCCACCATAATCTGCTGAATCCGCCACTATCTTTTGATGGTTAGGTGTTTTCGTGGTAGTTTCTCTTGGTGGTTGTTGGTTTGGGTGGTTTAGAGTGGTCCAGCCACATCTATATTCTTCTCCATTGGATACCACTAAATCTCTTCTACCGCCACCATTAACTTATCCGTCGCCACCCTCCACCACAGTCTTAACCGCCAACGAAACCACCACTTGCCGACAGTCGCATCACCATCAAGGCAATTATTGATTCAACTGATTTTAAATAATTCATTTTTAATTTATGTTTTATATTGTGTAGTGAATCAGATTCATGCTTTGTCATGGATGGTTGAATGCAGAGGTCACGTAAAGCATCACCACTAAGGTAATGATTAAAATGGCATTAACACGAACAACTACATTGAAGGTAACAAATGTGACCCATTTGAACATATTCTTTATTTTTTTTGGTTTTTAATTTGATTTTGGAACAAATCTAATGACCATATGTTATGCGCATTATGTGTTTGATGAAAGGTTTATGAGCAAGGGCCGAGATTCGGTGCATAAAAAATATCATTCATATGAACCAGTTAATCTCAGTGTGTTTTGAGAGGTAATATGATTTAGATATACACTTAAATGTGTTAATATACTGATAGGTTAGCACAAATCCCTTGTAGGAAAATTCTTATTCGTTGATTTGTCACATTACTAAATCACATCGACTAGATTGTTTAAATGGATGTGCGGGTAAATGGCCAAAATGTGTAATTCTCTTTAGGGTTAGAAATAGGCGGGAATTGACCACATTAATTAACCATGTTTAAAGTATTGTAATGTGAAAAATATGAAAAATGTGAGGGAATTGACCAAATTTATGCTATCATCCGTGAAGTTTACAACATGTTAACTTGTTTGTGCACCTACTCACTACTACATTGCTCTGCCTCTGCTTGTTTGTGATGTCAGTAAACTATGTATTGCTTTTCTTTAGTAATATTGTTTTCAAAGTTAGAAATCACCCCTTTGCCAGCCATCATTGCTAATATCTATTGATTGTACCGATTTGGTATACGAGGCTTCTTTACTTTTCTCATTATTCGAGCACATGTAAAATACGCATCCAAAAGTTATATGCCTTTTCTTTTCTTCTTTATTTTGAGTAGTAACATTTATTTAACATAATCATATAAAAAATGATAAGGTGTTTGACACAAGCAGAAAAACAAGATTGTTGTTTGAGTTTCCTAGGTTCTTAAGTATCCTCTGCATTTTCTATACATAGGGATGGATGCTCAAGTGTCGTATGGTTTTCATTCAGAACGAAAGCTACATCCAGAAAAATTCAAAAATTAGGCGGCGGACCAGGTATCACTTCACTTTTTACTCCTCGATATACACATGAATAAAATCCTGATATTTTTTATATTTAAAAAATTCAGGGGTTGGTTTAATTTTGTGTCTTTGGTGCGTCTTAGCGTTTCAACTTGAGCTTATGATGCATCTTATCATATCGTCATAATGTTACTAAAAATATTTGAAGATTCATAAGTGTTCCTGAACAATATGATGTATAAATGTCTTTCAAATAGGGGTTTAGTGGTGTTTAGAGTTGCTGATTGGAACATGCTTAATGTGTCTGCTTACGTTGTGTATGTGGTTGTTTGAAGGCTGCTTTAATGTAGCTTGAGGCACTAAAAAAGTTACACACATATGGTTGAAATTTCGTTATCAATGTATCAGGTTTGTATCTACAAAACCGGAGAGTCTCACGTAGATAAGTACATAAGCCCACAAGAATGAGTTGTGAGCTTATTCAATTTTGAATAAGCTCATACGTCCCTAAACTCTTACATATCAGTCCTGAAACTTGATATGCTAGATAAGTAGTTTTGAGTGCTCGAATACTTACAAACTGATTATCTGATCATGAGCATTTTACAATATACTGGTACTTAAATAAGAGTATAATTGAATACGTATAATACGTATGCCCGATCGACCTTGAACACATCTCATGCGGTACACATTGAATGCTATGATATATGTGCTTGTTGTAGCAGAACAAATTTAATGCTTTTACAGACGACCTTAAAAGTGTCCTATTTGTGACACTGAACTTTCTGAGAAAAGCGCCTGAAGTATTGTTATTGTGAGGCGTGTGTATTTGCAAAACAGTTACCCACTTAATTTTTTACAATATATTGCCTTATATATTTCCTAAAAGCTGTTTTGTGAGACTGATGTTTGTCTATGATGATTTTAAACAGGGTCGGTAAAGCTGTGATTGTTTGTACATTGGCATGGTAGCCTTACGGTTGCAGCCGTATCGGACGTATCCCCTTTACTCGATCATCCATTTGCACAATGTGTATATTTATAACATTGTCGCTTTTATTTAGCTTCAATGTACGTAAGACAACCCATACCTTGGGAGGGCAACTCACTAGAGATGCAGTCATGGTGGGTGTGTCTTTTTTCGCTACGTGCACCTATTTAATCCTCATAAAGAAAAAAAATTGATGTTGCCTGAATGTTCATCCAAATTACTCATGTCTGTCTAAAGGAGCAAGACAAAGAGATCATTACCTAAGGTAATTTGAATTTTTTAAAACTGCAATAAATAATTTGTCTTTTCTAAATATTATAATCTGCCTCTTTCTTTTGTCGACACTATTAGCCACGTATGAGTCTACTCTGGCTAACATAAGACACCAAAATTGGCAGTCACAATGGCGACATCTCTGATCACAGTTGTGTAGGTGGATATAATCTGGAAAAATCATATAAAAGAAACAAAAGTTAACTTGTTATAAAAGGTAAAAAAAATAAAAGGGAAGAGAACTATGAAAAACACATTCCAACTGCCGGTATGTGGCACAACTTCTCAAGATGTCACCGGTGACATATTTGGACCATGTTCAACACGCACTCAAGGTAAATATATTTTTCATAGTTTTCTTCTCCTTTATTTTTTTACCTTTTATGACAGGTTAATTTTTGTTTCTTTTATATGATTTTTCCAAATTATATACACCTAGGCGACTGTGATCAGAGATGTCACCATTGTGACTGTCGCTTTTGGTATAGAGAATGACTTCCGGGCCAATCGTATCGACTACTGCTATATGATACAAGTTTATTACTTTTGCAATGTGTTTTGACCAAATTACATGAAGGTTCATGGTGTATGAAATTAATACATCTAATTTTATCATTTAAAATCAAGTGTCCTTTGTCTGTTCATGATGCATGAAATTTATACATACCAATATGACCTATTTATTACTCAGAATACGAAGGGTTGACGGTACGTGTGTGAACACCTACCTGGACAACTACGCCATTGAAACTATGCAATCCACCTCCGGGTGCAACGAAGGTTAGCAATTTCGCTGCTTCTAAAACCTTCGCATTCTCTTACAAGGGCATACATTCGGTTACATTCTTTTTGTTAAGTTTTGTTTTTGATAAAAAGAAGCTAAAAGCTTAAGACTAGATTGCGTCTTTAAATGTTAACCTGTGTACCTTTAAAATATAATGCAATTAGATCCGCACGTAGAAAGACATAACAGGTTATAGGTATCTCAGCAAAGCACATTTAGGGGGTCTTTAAATTGAACTCTTAATGAGTATACCCAACATGGTATTAAAACCTGTAACAATACAGGTTCTCTCACTTTTGTATGTGATCGTATTTTTGTTGTATGAAGTCATATATAGTTATCGTAACTTCTAGCTTAAAAATGGGAGTAGAAGTTTATTTAAGGCGGATGGATGGAATTATAAGTATATATAGTTATCGTAACTGCTAGCTTAAAAATGTAGTATGAGCTTCTTTTCTTTTTGGTCCATTTGTTAGACTATTATAATCTCCTTTATTATAGTTTATGATTATTCATGAAGTTCATTTTGTTACACTGCGGTTTCAGAGATGAATCTATGAAGATACTAAACCCATTGTTAAGTAGAAAATGATGTGTTTAAAAAAAATAAGCTTCTTTTTAGGACACTGTAAAAGGGCGTTTGTGTTTTCTTATTTAACTGTGTATTTGATTATCTTACAAGTTGAAAACCACAAGTCTCGAGATATAAAAAATGAATCAACAATGACTTATCCCCCACAAAGCTGATAATAGTTGAAATAACAGTTGAGTCCCTCTTGATTAATACCATGACTTAGTGCATATCCCATTTTCGTTATGCTTATTTTTTATATCAGAAAGTGAGTCAACCCAACTGTCTTGATAAACTACTTTGGTCACCCATCACTTGGTTTGAATGATATGCAGGATATTCGTGATTATTGACGCGATCGTCTACAAATGGATATACACTACTTTTGACTTGCCTCGAGATTATTTTTCGCCTAAAGAGCTTGACGACGCATGTAAATGTACCGCTTCTATACTTTTTGTCCAAGATTTGTTATGAAAGAATTGTTAAAGCGATTTTAAGCAAATTTTCTAATGTATCATTGTGATGCATCAAAGCTATGTTTCGTATTCATTGTTTTTAAAATGTAAAATTTGTATCGTATATGTACGTTCAAACAAACTATCGGCCTCTAAATGATTAGAGACAAAAGCATAATATGTTTACGCAAAAACAAAATACAAAATACGCATAACATAACATCAAATTATATCATTGAACAATCGCTGAGTTTTTCTATGAAACAATCAATAGGTGGATGAATTTGTACATATAAACGGATTTTATTTATTTTAAATTGAATTATCGCGTGTTACGATACTTTGCAAATACAACTTGATCTTACCACGATACATCTTATCGTTAACTTTATGTCGTTACGCAATTCCGCTGCTATGCGCGGGTAATCTCCTAGTATATATATATATATATATATATATATATATATATATATATATATATATATATATATATATATATATATATATATATATATATATATATATATATATATATATATATAGGGTAGCGATCCAGTAAGAAGAGAAATAAAAATAAGAAGAATAAGAAGAACTCTGGACCACACATTTTAAATAAGAGTGAGAAATTTAAGGGGAGATGCAAGAGATTTTGTAGGTGCATCTGAAATGAGTGGTTGTGGTTTCTTCTCATCCTTCTCATTTTAGTTAATCTTCTTATTAGATCCTAACTCTATATATATATATATATATATATATATCTTTATATTATATATAGGTATAATTATGATTTGAAACCACACTTTTTAATCCAGTCATATCCCAGTCACATCTTTTAGCCAATAGTATTTTAGAATTTCCTAAAAAATCTCCAAATTCCCTGAAATTTTGGTTTGAAATCGCAGTTTATTCAAATTCGCGTTTTGAAAACGCAGTTTTGAAAACTGCGTTTTGGAGCCGCGTTTTAATGTTGTAGACCGGTCCGGTTCATGTCTGGGCCAAGCATGGTCTGTACCGGTCCGGACAAATCTGGGCTGAGTCAGATCAGTACTGGTCCGGAAAAATTTTGGGCCAAGCCGGGTCAGGGCCGATCTGGTTCCATTTTGGGCCGAGCCAGGTCAGGACCGATCTGGTTCACGTTTGGGCCGAGTCGGAACTAAACCGGTCCGGTTCAAGTTTGGGCTGAGCCAGGTGTGATCTGAACCGGGTCAGACTTCAGGTCATGTTTTATTTGAACCGAGTCGGAGGTTTTTTGGACCGGGTCAGACATGAAACGGTTGAAATTAATTAATGACAAAAAGTGCCACTAACAAGATTTGAACCTTGGTCTCCTCCCTCAAAACTTAGCACCACACAGTTTACCAACTGTGCTATGCATAGTTTTAATTATAACTATGCAAACCTATATATTTAAAGATAGTTTCTTTTGGCTTGTGTTGGGCTTATATAATACATAGCTTTGTCCGACCTATAAAAGATGCATCGGACGGCCCCAATGAAAAATAAAAGTACCTTTGGAATCGTAATCTCGTGCTCTTCTCAATGGTGTGCATGTGATTAAATATAAACCCCGTTTGCATCTCAAAAAACGTGCAAACATCGACAAAACGCATCGAAAATCACCATTTTTAATTCATTTTATATATTTTGTATCTTCAAGACTCAATAAAGTATAAAAACATATTTTTACTTATATTTAGCATATTTAAGTCTTATTGGTCTATTTCGAGGATATTTTGATAATGTTTTTATGTGCGATTTGACACACATCGCTACAAAATCATACACAACTTCAACAAAGAAATATGTATTCATTCAATAAAATACATTTAATCATAAAACAATATAAAAATAAAAAATAATTGTATATTTTAAATTATATATAAAACTTATTTTAGCAAAACTTATTTTAACGTAAACTATAACAAAAATATACTAAACATTAAATTACAAATTAAAAAAGACAAAAGAAAATACACAAACCACAACAAAGAACTATTATTCATTCAATAAAACATATCAAATCACAAAACAATATATATAAAAATATTGTACATTTTAAATTATGTTTTAGCGTAAACTATAAAAAACATGTTTATTTTCTAAATTTTTTATTTTCTATATTTTGGATTAAAAACATGTTTATTTCAAAAAAAAAATCGATATTTTTCAAAAATCATGAAATTTTTATTTTCTAATATTATATAGAAACTAGAATACCCCAGATTACCTTTCTATTTCTTTTCCCTAATAAAAATAAAATATTTCGCATATCTATTTCTAACCCTATTTTACATTTTCGTCACTTTTTAACGTTTTTTTTCAAATAATTTACGTTTCGACAACTTCTCACGTTTTTGTCAGTTTTCTTTACGTTTCTTCGTTTTTCACGTTTTCGCTGGTTTTTTATTTTACTTTTTTTGTCAGTTTTTTTATGTCTTCGTCAGAA